>LOND01020013.1:0-10089 GCA_014220965.1 Paragonimus kellicotti
CTTTTGTGCACAGTTTGCTTGAGTTGAACTATTCTTACCCGTTGTCTGTGTGACCAGCAAGTAACGTGGGGCCACGGTGTGGTAGACTAGTTGTGGTAGACTGTAGATAACGATGTGCCTTGAAGTAGACACACTGGTGGGCAATGCAGATTCTCCTCTGTCTAACGTGTCCGAAAAGTAGATGTGTATCTGTGTTAGTGAGCCAGGACCAGAGGTTGTGTAATACGTTGAACATCCTGTCCAATCATCTATTAATAATACTAGAGGAATTCGACGATTTTCTAGTGTGCATCACAGAGCATAACGCCCTCGTCATCCAATGCACAGGACCATGTCCTTTTCAGAAAAGCCCGCTTTGCCTGAGGAGACGGTGTGGGCGCAAAAATTGTGTATAGAAAAATGTGGACTATTGTTGGATTCCTCTAGATATTTAGCTAGCTGATGCCTCCTGAGTACCTATGCAAAACGGGACATTTCGGAGAAGCCAACTGGCACAGTTCAGCGAGGTTAAACGGTCAGAAGGGAATAGTTGAAACAAGGATTTTCGGATTGAATAAACTGCCCGACGAATTGTTCTGTCTATAGATCGGCAGATCACGTAATAATGCTGCCTGTTAGCCCCAACTCAGGAGTGGTTTTATCAGTGAGCCGCAAGAATTCCCACATACATGTCGAATCAGAGTACACTTTACTGCAAAACCCATACACTGCACACGAACACTTGCATCTACTAAAAAATAATTGAGTAGATAAGAAGGGAAAGCTTGGCAATTAGTTTAGTTGAAAAACTTTTTGTGACAGTTATACTTTAAGGTTGCATTACGACTCACACCACCGACAAATTGCGAGTGACTACCTAAACCTTTCGTTCAAAAAGGCTTCCTGAGATGCTCAGCTGGGCGATTGCAACGATGAGCCACATCATTATTCAATTGCGATTCTAAGTTCATATGCCGACATGCCTTAGTACTTGGTCAGACAAATTCTACTTCACAGTTGATTGACTCACACACTGTTTCAAGAAGGATTATTGCGGCCATTATTACAGTTGAAAATGCTATTAATCAGACGGTTACGTTTGTCACATGCGCACAACGGGCACAGTCATTGCCTGATATCTTCAATTGTGCCTAATATTCGGTCAATCGTTCAAGGGTCAACACGCGCAAGTGCACGTGCTCAGGCTTATGCATGTAAATTATATGTGAAGTGAATTATTGTATTGGAACCGACCAAATGAAAACCCAGAATGTAAACTTTGAAAACTTCCGGTTTCCACTGAAGTCTGTTGAAGTATTTTGGTTGCTGCTATTTTGATCACGACACAAGCAAGACCAATACGTGTTGCGGCAGTCGTTTCTGATGATAACATTGAGGCCGGAATGAATCCGGAGGGTTTGATGTGCTTTGTGGATTGCAAACTACTTCGAAGTGGCCCACTTTCCACCAGTCACTGCATACCCCATCTCTTGATGGGCATTTCAGACCTGGATGTCTGCTGTATCCTCAGAAGTAACAGGAGAGAATCTGAAGCCACTGGAAGCGTTGAATCAATTTTGAACAAGATTGGTTGGATGACAATAGGCTGCTGCTGCCTTCCGTTGCAGTCTTACATTGAAAGTAGTTGGACTGGAAAAACAGAAGGTTTGCAAACCAACTCCAAAGAACTAGATTGTCCGAACGCAGTTTGGAAGTCCACCGATTTGGCTCCAACGGACGTTGTCGTATAACGTTTGACTGTAATCCGTCAACAGAGACATCTCGGATAACGTTGCTTGAAACGTGCTCAGTGCTGACATCACGGAAATTGCAGTCTTTGTAAGAGAATTCAACTTTGACATAGACTGCATCAGTGTTTGTCCTGTTTCTTGATTACACGTGAAGAATATACGTCGCACGAATTGTCACGTTTTTGGACAATGTATACAAACGTTTCAACATATCAACTGTGGATTTAGATGATGTGCAATCTGCATTGGGTGAGTATATGGAAGCAACGATTTAGTTGATAGGCATTTTCGATTTGTCAGGTTTCAGGGATTTGTTAGAGGCGAGAAATTATTCAAACTTTTGCTACCAGTATAGCCACTGTTGTGATAAATCAGATAAAGTCGGATCAGCTTCGAATCAATCGGGTTGCAAAATTCGTTCCTTTTGGAGGTTGGGAATAAGTAGATAAGAGCGGATCAAGAAAACGGATATTTTCCAGCTAATCTGTGGGAATAGTTACAGAACTGTTCAAACCATATTCGGATTGAATCTGACGGATCCCAGTTGAGGTAATTGCTTTCACCGTCGGCAAAATGGGCGCATCCGAGAGCGTCGTCCAGATGGTGCAGAGTTGCCTATAATTTTCGCTGTCTACTGTCTACTCTTTCTCGCACGTACTCTCAATCCTCATTGTTTATCGCAATGTTGAGCTTTTATAACTGCCTAATACCAATCTGTCTACCGTTCTCATAGTGTTATTCGAGATTCCGCGAATTTCACACCAGAGTCGTACAGTAAATATGGTCCAGAACAAACTCACCTTCGCTCAATTGATTTAGTTGTATGCTACTGTTCGCATAATGTTCACATGTAGGTCAGTTCGGTTGTCTCAGTTTGCTGTTGGACCCATGGGGATCTATCAAGTGACACCACGAGTCTTCGTCCTCGTTCGGCAACAACAGACTCATTCTGGCAGGTACATTGACCGTTGGCCAGTGTAAATCACACCGCTCAAGCACATGTGACTTGTGGAATGTTTCAGTGAGGAGGCGTTTAGATTCTCTTCATTCACATGGTGTGTTGACTGGAAGCAAGTAATTCATCACACAGTCCAAAACAAGTAAAACCATTCCGCATTATATACGCTTCACTCTCGATTTGGACCTCACCGTGTATTCCTTTGTCATTACCAAATTGATATGACTCGATATCACATTTGCTGTTTCCGAAGTCATTTTTTATTTGACTGGCTCTCAGTTTAGCATGATCTACGGGGAAGTGAGGAACAGTCTTTTGCACAATGGATTTATCGAGCGCATTTCGCTGCATCTCATCAGGTACATACTGCGGTTGATGGGTTCATGTAACAAAGTTCAGCAGGCATTGTGAAGCTAAACAACAAAATCAACAACCACGGTCGGCGTCATCCGAGTGGCTTGCGCTGCACCACTTGTGGTTCCACTCGCACACCACGTACTCGGTGTTAGCCCGACAGAATAAGGCCAGTAGGTGTGTAAGTGTGGCCTTTGTGTCCAGTCGGCTAGCAGGAAAAAGAAACCGTTATCCCTCGGAAAGTAAACAGAGAGAGACTACAATGACAGGGTCTAAACTGAGATGAAACATATGTCGAATGTAATTCGAGAAGCATTACAGTATACGTGTATGTTAATACATCCCAGAGAGGATGAGAATGAAAAACAAGATTCAGGGTTGACTACGAAAAAACAGGCAAATCATTCATCATACAATACACCTATAAAGCTGAATATAGGAATGGGTAGAAGACCGCAGACAACCAAGTTTCGAGAAGAGAAGCGGATTAGTTGCCAAACGACCATAATCTTGGTCGATGTGATCATTTACAGAGATGAAATAGATATACTGATATGACATACCTGTGTCTGACGTACTCGTCGTCGCTTCACCGACGATGCACTATGAATACGCTGGTGACCTGTTAATCCAAGCCGTCCTGCACACTCGAGGCCGCAGTGATGTCACCACGACCTATGGCACCGATGGTTCCTTTGCGTAACGCGAGCTTCTGTTAACAGCCGCGTAATAAATGCTCGTTGAACTTGCGGACGCCCGCTTGAATCATCATCATCATCATCATCATCATCATCATCATCATCATCATAGACAGCAATACATCAGTGGTCAACGCTTTTGTGAACGATTTCAGTTGTCTACACTACGTCACCATCTGTTCACCTCGCACCTGGTGCCAGACAGCCGCAGCGTCGGCGAACAGTGCTCGGTGTGGCAAACGACTAGTTGGCATCCTTAGTACATGACCTAACCATCTAAGTCTGTGCAAATGTAGCGACTGAACAAAGAACTCGTTTGACAATCAGTGCCAAACACCCGCTTCCTAACCTCCTCGTTGCTTACTCACTGGTGCCACCCAATACGAGCGGTCGAACGCAGATATCAGTGTTCAAATACCTGAAAACTGTCAACGTCCTCTACCTTGAGTGGCGACCAGGTTTCGCTGCAGTAACGTAATACAGCCCTCACTGTTGTCTGATAAACTCAACCCTTAAGCTTCAGAGAAATACCTCTCTGTCGCCATAGGTGTCTTAGATTAGCGAACACCGCCCTAGCCTTGGAAATACGCGCTTCTATTTCATTCCCTATACCTCAGCCGTCACCGCTGATGCAGCTTCTCAGGTATACAAACCAACATCTAAAATCAATTTCACAACGTGAAACACTTACCTGCAACGTTGCAACGAACAAGACGTACCTGCAAAGCATCCTCGTACCTCCGGTTTTCTATCACCAGGATTTCGCTTACCCGACCTCAGTTGTCCATACAAAAGCTGCTTCGGAATACGGTCATCGCCCATCCGACGGACGTGACCCAGCCAACGAAACTGATTCAGCATCCCGTTCATGAGCGTTTTGCGAACGCAAACGGGAATGCGTTCGTTGACCTTTGCTATATAAACCGATAGACTGCAGTATGTACCTGATGAGATGCAGCGAAATGTGTTCGAGAGATACATTGTGCAAAAACTGCTTCTGACGTGTCTGTTCGAAGTTGTTAAGGAAAAGTTTGCTTTGAGAACCTATGGGGTTCCTTTGGTATCATTCCACCGTGATCTCTAGCGGAATCCAAACTAAGTGGTGCACACTAACGTAGTGTGGCAGAAAGATGAAAATCATACATTACACTGAACTCTCAACATTGGGCGGGCATATTCTAACAATCGTTTGACCTGAGTCAGGTCACTCCCTACACTTGTGTATTAATTGCGTACGCTCGAATATGGTTTGGTCTTCCGGGTCAAATTTCTTCATTACATCGCTCCAGTGTGTTCCAGTCAGGCGGTTCCATCGGCACTTACTGAACCAACTCGGTTGAAAACTATGTTAGAACCAGCCCTCGCACAGTGTTCGACGTTCAGTATGATTATCTGGTTACCCTGTATGATGCACTGCGGTGGTATGATGCGTTTAGTTTGAATGTCGCTTTGTTCCTAAAACACAGTACTAGAAAATCCTATCGAATCATTCTAACCTGACATCGATCCAAGTAAGAATGTCACCGGGACAACTCAGAGTGGCAAATTTATAATGCTTTTGGTTCTGACTAGTCTCCTGAATGGCTGTCCTGCAAATCGCCTTCATTCTTATATGCGTACCGTGAAGCTGATGCTGTTAGACATTCTTCTCTGGTTGATTAAAAACGGTCAAGCCGCGGTAAAACTCTAGTGAGACAAATGTAGACCAATTAGATTAATGGAGCTACTGAGTTTGAACTTTGTTTTTTCCAGCACTCTTCCAATAATCATTCAGTCACACACTCTCATTGGTGAATTTTTTGGTCAAGTGAATGCCGCCCAAGCACACTATCAGTGTGGCTCAATGGTGAAAAATCTGGACTACGGCCAGATCCAACCTTCGACAACGTGCACAAACGCGGCAAATGCTCCACCAGCTGAGCTACGACGCCACGCCGGAAGCTCAGAATCTGTTTAGAACTGGCAAACTACATATCAGTAACACAGTGTCAATGCTCATCAGTGGCGTTGATGGATTACAACGTGAACTGTCCGAGGAATCCTGCTTGGGCAGTCAATCAGCTGGGTCATTTGGTAGATTCCATAGACACATTGGTTGGGTGGGTAACTAGGCCCAAATGTGACATTTCTGAGCTGACAGGGTGGATTCGTATCTCAGCTGGCAGAGAATTTGGCCACGTTTGGGCATGCTTCTGTTCCTGGTTCGAATCCAGCCGGAGTCCAAATTTTTCACAATTGGGTCTCTTTCATAGTATCGAATCTGCTGAACTACTTATCAGTAATTCGGTGTCTGTGTGACTGCTAGCAGACCGCACAGGTTGTGGCTGAAACTGTTGACTCACGTGCACTGTTACAATAAACACGTTCAGTTTACCTGCGTATTCATGACTGAGCACGTGCCCGACTGAGTAACCACCAATAGATCAAATCAACTAATAAACAACGCAGTGGCTCAACGGAGCACCCGTTTGGAGATTTACGCAAACTTTTCCCGTGAACTTTGGAGTTGTCAGCATAATTTGGCTTGAATGTGTTCTTATCGCTGATGCGGTAGGGCACCATTATTCGACGGGGTGTATCAGGGAATGCGTTGGCAAATATTGCGTTATGGTATGTGGAGGGTAATTACTATACATCGGGAAGTATTTCCTGATCATTTTGAAAAGATTGGTGTTGGGTTTTTGTGTGATTTTCATGTCGAAGAATCAAGGATTGCGATCTCCGTGTCGACTGAACTCCACTGTACATTTTCCGCAGCATTCGAGGGTCAGCACAAACGATTCTGCTTACAGAATGTCAACTGACCTCTATGCTCGGACATTCGCCAAATATTGATCTTCGAGGGGCTCGTCGTGCCTCATCTTAGAGTTACAGTGTTGGAACAACGGTTATTTGGATGCTGCGCTCGTAAACCAATTACAATCACTGCTGTGTCTGCGAAAATTGATGTATGCAGTAATGGAGATGTCGCGGACTCGTCGTTCATTCTACCTTGTTGTCTTCAATGCACTGTGCGTTCGCCGGTTCTGTGTATTGAGTTCTGAAGGTTAGGTTCGTATCTGAATCACCATTGTACTCAACTTCCTCCGAATCTTGAGCCGTTAATTCGACATTTTTACAGACGTCTCAAGGGGGCCAAAGGGGAGCAGCCAGACAAAACGCTGATGCGTTCGTTGTGGAGGGTGCTAGTGTTGTGTTATGTTTCCGTTCGAGGGATGTTGTCGCCTGGTCTCATTTTGTGTGTATGTGTGATAGATGTGTCTGTGCAATATTGCTGTTCATATGACTGTCGAGCCTGTTCTAGATGGTTGATTCTGTTGCGGGTGTGTGCTCGCACGTGCGTCACCTGCTACCTTACGGTGCAAGCTTTTGAGCTAGGTCCTTGGTTGAGGGCCCTAATCGCCCTCCTGTCTAGGTCTGGACGTGCGTACAGCCCACAAAATCCATGACTATACAACATGAACCAAGTACCATGCTGCATCGGCTGTCGGGCATGACAAACTGGATAGCGATCTGCTGAGCAGCGCAGGCAAGGTGTTTGCCAGAATCCTTCTGAACTAGCTAAATACGAAAGTCTTTGATTCCATGCTGGTTCCGAGCGAAGCAGAGTAGGATCGATCTGGTTTTAGCTGCTTGACGAATTCAAGGCAAATGCCGGGAACAGAACCTGTCACTGCCCGACACATCCATCGGCTTCGCCAATGCCTCCGATTCTGTGATGATTGCAATCTCGCAACAAACGATGCTCGAGACATACTACCTGTCTGATGTTTCACTTCAAATACACTCCGACCTATATGAGCATGAGAGTGAAAGTACAATCGTATGGATAGACATGTGGTGATCTTGACATTGTCAGTGGCGTGAAGCAGGGTTGTGTGCTGCCATAATAACAGTTGCTTTTCAGGATTCTGGAGAGGACGGCGTTGAGATAGAGTACCGGACAGATGGGCGTCCTGCTGAATATCCGACGATTCGGCGCCCCAACCCGGTTACATACCTCAACGATGTGCATGCTTCTGTCCGCAGATGACATCGCGTTGTTGGCTAACTATGGAAAAACTGCAACGCCGGCGACAGCCTCTGCGTCCGCGGCATCCAAGTTTGAACTGAACATCAACACTGGTGAGACATTTTCCTTCTTCCAACCTTCTCGAGGAGGAGGTGCTATTTGTGCACCTTCACCCTAAATTCGCGTCAATGAAGACATTGTTGATAGCTGCGCGAATTCCTTCTACTTGGGGTAGCAACTCGTCGACCAATCTGTCCATGGACCGCGAGTTGGAAGCTCGTGTAGCAAAGGCTAGGGTTGCGTTCGAAAGTCTTGAAAGACGTGTTTGGAAGAAACCACATACTGAAGCCTAGCACCTAAGCTCTTTGTCTACCGTCCAATTGTGTTGCCTATACTGTTGTACGGCAGTGAAACGTAAACATTGTATCAGCGCTAGCTTAGCCACTTTCATTTGCAATGTCTGCGGCGCATCTTGGGTATTCGGTGGTCGGACATGATTCCGAACACTGAGGTATTGCGGCGAGCAGACATGAACGGGATGCTGAATCAGTTTCGTTGGCTGTGTCACGTCCGTCGGATGGGCGATGACCGTATTCTGAAGCAGCTTTTGTATGGACAACTGAGGTCGGTAAGCGAAATCCTGATGATGGAGAAACCGCAGATACCTGGATGATGTGCAGGTACGTCTTGTTTATTGCAACATTGAATTTAAATTTCGGGAAAATTGTTGAATATCCCCATGGTAGTCATCAAAAATGACGTAGCAAAAAATCACGTTTTCGGTTATTCATCATCAGGCGAATTACACAGCATTTATTTGAAACAGAGTTGTCAGACTGGTCCTCTGTTATTCCTGATCTACATCAACGACCTTCCAGGGAATATTTCCAGCAACACCCTCCTATATGCCGATGACCTAAAAATCTGGAATGCCACTGATCCCAGTGCATTACAGATTGATCTTGACGCGATTAAGCGCTGGTCGGACGATTGGAGTCTCCCACTAAATGACAATAAATGCGCACATATGTCACTCGGTGGAGACTGGCAATGCTTCGTGATTCATGGTGCATTCGGCACAGCGGATATGATGTAAATCGATCTGAAGAATGATCTGGGCATCTGGTTGTCGCCTAACTTATCTTTCCCGTATCACCAAGAGATGGCGACAAAGATGGGATTTGCCGCTCTCAGGATGAATGCGGGCACCTTCCCCCGCATAGACGAGAGAGCGTTTCAGACGCTCTACGGAGGTGATATGAGACCGCTTCTTGAGTATGCCAATCAGGTCGGGCATAGGCCGCCGCAGTAAGACATATCAGCTGTGGGTTTCCAGCGCGCGGCTACCAAACTAGTCACGGGCTTGAGAAATGTCGCGTACGAGTCTCGACTTGAAATTCTTGATCTATATCCACTTGAATATCGACGACTCCGCGGTGATTTAATTCTCACACACTTTTCTTTAGAGTAGGTCTCGTTGTACAGTTCTTTATGATAGCGAGTGACGACGGCCGGCGAGGACACAACAGGACGTTTTCAAGCTTCGTCCTCGGACCTTCCTTAGACAGTAGTTCTTTTCTTGCAGGGTTATCAACCTTTGGAAGAGTCTTCCGTCTGAAGTCGTTAGCAGCACTTCCAGAGATCGCTTTAAAGCATTGCTTGATTCTCATTTAACCGAAAAACCATATTCCTGTACCTCACTCTGTCTTGTATTTACTTCAGCCCAAGAGCGGTGCTACAACCTGCTTTCAATGATTACATTTCAGATCAACGGAAGCCCGCTTGACACTGAGCTAGAAAAACCGACTGGATTCGGGTACTTTGGGCCCCTGCCTCACCCGTGTATCAAGTCGCCTGAATGCTGAAATCCTCAGCACAGTCTTCTTTTACCGGGTATCAACCACTGAACGCCTCCAATAGAGATTGTTTGCCGCTATCTAGGACCGTATTCAAAGGTTTATAGAATTCTCATTTACTTAAAACAAAATGTTAAATAGTATTTTGTTCTTTTCTATTAGAAAAGTGTTTTACTATGTTCTCGGTATTCTCTGTAACCCCCAAGAGCGGTGCTACACCCAGTTTTCAATGACTGCCTTTCAGGTCAACAGAAAACCGCTGACATCGAAACGGACAAACTGACTGGATCCGGGTGAATCAGGTCCCACTCTTGAACCCGTGAAAAGTGCGAAACCGCTGAAATGCATACTTGCACACCATATGCATCGATTGTACATAATTGTGCAATACACCATTTTCGTGAATAATATAACGAAACAGACATAGCAAGAGATAAAAATCCAAGTTGATGAAAAGCATCTGGACACACGCGTCTAAAAT
>LOND01020021.1:0-13251 GCA_014220965.1 Paragonimus kellicotti
GAGATGTGATAATAGACGTGTACTAGGTCTAATCTAGAGAAAATAGTAGCGTCAGCAAGTGCTGAAGAACATTCGTGAATATGTGGCGTATGGTACTTGCCCGGGAATGTGCAGTTGTTGCAAGCGCGGTTTTCATCGGAAGGTCATCAATCGCACGAATACTTTTTCGGAACCATGTGCAGACCGAGATCGACAGTGAAAGAGCGTTTCCCGAAAGTGTTGATGCGGCCTTGATCCGCGGTTCATGAAGAGTTCTCGCCAGACCGAAGTCGTTCACCAGCTGTGAGCAGGAAGTTCCCCGTACCCTGTCAGCAGGCGCTGCCAATTTGTCGATTGCGCTGTCCTCATCTACGGCGGCCAAAATGTGCTGTACAACAGTTGGCAGATTTCCCGCCCTCAACCGCTTTAAATGGCATCACCAAGCTTTTGCGAGCCCAAAATGCCTCCGATATAACGTAGCAGCCAGGATGGGGGACCGATCGCCCAGCTCGACTCAATTGAATAAGTCATGCTACCGTTTAGCCCGTGACTCCCTTGTCCGTTTTATGGTGGCGTCTGTCAAAGCAGTATGGGGAAATAGGGTGAGACTGATTTCAGTGGATTTTCCACTTCAGTCGCGACATCAGAACGACGAGATTGCTCGACAGATGAGAATCTTCTCTTCTCTGGTGTTATCCGCCTGGCGGCAATGGAACCTCGATCTGATGAAACCACAGTCGAGGATTTCGAGCGCTGGTCCCGGGTGATTTCGAAGCATTCTGAATAGTGTGTGCACAATAGCGCACATGAATGAAAGTGATGTTGATTTCTCAACGGTATCGTTAATACGCAATAGATCATGCGCTACGTGGGGTATGGATGAACGGTGGAGACACAATAAACTGTTCCAGGCAACTGGTTCCAGTGGAAGCCCGATAGTAGGGACGGGTATGTAGGTTATGTGCAGCTGACAGCTAAATCGTTTCCGGATCACATTCAGGAAAGGCCACCAGGAGATACACAGAGTTTGAAGATAAACACCCTGCTTGATGGTGTATGATACCTATCCAAGCAATATTAAAGAAACTGAATGTTGTAACTCTCTTAGATTTTCACGAGATTTTATTCGAAATATAGGGAAACTTCACAACAACCAAGTTTGTGCGTATCCTTTTCCGAGCTAGCGGGGTTGTGAACTGGAACCTTCATTTCTCACGTGACAAAATCCAACCAAAGAGTGTGTGTTGTATGTCAATGAATGCTATTCTAATCAACAGGCACTCATGAACCGCGGAAGGGAGCGCCGTCCAAAAGCCCATAGCGAGCAGATCGGGGACAACGTGGGCGACCGGATGAGTCATCGCTCGACTGGATCGGACCAACGGGCGAGGCACGGCAGGCAAAATAAGATGGATGACCTGATCGGGGGCGCCGTTATTCCAACACTCAAGGGAATATCTCGACACGGTCGCGGAATACGGTCAAAGCCCACAGTGGATAGATTGCGGACAACACGAGCGACCGGACGAGCTATCGCTCAACAAGATCGGACTAACGGGCGAGGAGTGGCAGGCGGAAAACCCCCGGTAGAAGGCGCCGATCACACACGTAAACCGGGCAGAAGTGCACACGACGCGTGAGCGGAAACCTGGACGTGTTGTGGACTGGAATGATGACTCATAAACGCGAGCGCATGCGTAGCGTGGTAACTATCGTGTTGGACAATAAAGATTGTGCTTTATTGGACGCCTTTTCGCTACACTGGTGCCGTGCCCTGAACACAACGCAATGAAGTTGCCATGGCCAAACCAATTTGCGGACGGAGACGTGGAAGAGTGGCTGTCGGAATTTGAGGCAATTGCAGCGTGCAACGGATTGAAAAGCGAGGCACAACTTTTGACAGCATTGGGAACACTGCTCACCGGACGGGCAAAAGCTGTCTATGCCTTGCGTGTTGATGGCGATGTCGTGAAGTTCCATCGCGAAGAGACCAACGAGCAGTGCCGGATGTGCAGCGTCTCGGTGAAATCTCTACCAGAGTGTCCGATCCCTGCTATCAAGCAATGTGTTAATGAGCTTGCTGAGCTTGCCGAACGCCGTCATCTAACGAATCTCACACAAATGCTCATGTTCGTTATTGTGGTACACAGACCTGCGCTAGGAATAACTTCGCAGTACCAGATTGATTGTGCGAGAGGATTCTGACTAAACCGCTTGGTTGTTAGTTTATTGCTAGTGCGGTTGCAATCATGGACCTATGGTTATACTGATGAAGACAGCTTGAAGTTATCAATGTTTGGCTGAACCCATGACATCTGTCAGTCAGGGATCAGCAAGTACAATATCTGGCTTAATCAGAGATTATCCAGATAAATTTCACGTCTGATGCCTGAAAATCTCAATATCCATTGCACGCTCGAAAGATTGAGCCATTTCACACATGCAGTAATTCAACCTAGAATGGACTGGCAACCCTCGGACGCACAATGATACTGCATTTCGAAAACGATCGTTTGAACCCTCGTGTGTTTCATTTGCTACAATTGCGACCTGAACTAATTCGATGCTGTCAGCAAATATCAGGTACTACCGGAGTCGTTAATCGCAATTGAGATGCGTATGTTGCAAAAGTTCATGGCCAACAGTGATCCACATCACACTCATGCACGGATGGTATGAGGCTTTTCTATGCGAGAGCATTCCATATCGTACTCCGTTCTCAAACACACTTTTCGGAGAAATTGTTCGAGTGGGACATCAATCACCTATATATATTCCCAGGAATCAGGAACGATATATCCGTGATGCTTCGACTCCATAACCCAACGTGTCATATTTCATACCTAATATCCCACAGCCAGTTTGCAATCATGTGAAAGGAAACCTGAACTGTTGAACTGTACGATACCAAACCCATAGCTTCAAACCAATGGGTTGGTATAATGCAGAACGGAGAAACTGCAACTAATGTATAATTCATTTCATTGGAGCATTTCATCATCATGGGTTCCGTGGAGTGTTGTTTATGAGTTCATACGGAATGTTTTAGATATTACACTCTCGACGGAAGAATTACGTCTCTGTCATCTACAGCGGAAATGTTCCGAGAAACCCTCGTTATATGTACCATGATCCGTGCGTGGTACTTGAAACGCTGAATATACTTCCACCAGCACTGATGGAGATATACACAAGAGTGGGCTAATAATCTTCAGTGAATTCAGAGCAGGCGACTACCGGTAGTTTTCTCTCAGAGGCATCTTGTGTGAACACAAGTGCAGCGCTGAGCCCAAAGGAGAAATTGTCTGTGCCGTTTGCGTCAATAATTGCACAGGTTTGAGATGGTGGGATTTACGTTTTTCGAATTAGCCGAGCAAGTGAGCTATCATCTCTCGGTGATGCCAGCGAATTTCCAGTGAGAAGACAAGCCGTTCGCTGCCATAACGATCTGCGTTCGGGGCTGTGGCGATCAATCTTCATGGTTTATGTGTTGGATCGCTATAGACACCCGATTTGCGAGGTAGTTCATTGCACAATATGCCGAACAGAATGTGCTGGAACACAGGACAACTGAAACGTACATTGATCGCATGACTGATGAGCATCCACGCACGTTGGGCAGCAGTACGTTCCAATCATCGCTGCTGGTCTCTCGCGTTCTTGCTGTTGAGTCTCACCCATTAGTCAGCTAAGATGTGCCTCACACAGTACACTTCTTTTCGATGTTCGAAACGCCAGTCGCCAGTTCGATAGAACAAACGATGAGTTCTGTCATGACCATAGCGTACCTGTCACGGCAAGCATTTAGCTGAACCGAGCCCAAAATTTCAGCCGGCCCGGTGACCGTTTTCGGAGAACGGTATTTTCTGTGAGCGCTCTTTGGCTCTCCCAATGTTGTCTTTCAGTAACTGACACTGTTTTCAGAAGCAAATACGCGAATAATCATACGCCATTACATTTTCGACCAGCACGCTATTTGTTAGCGCATACTGCCTTAGGATTTGTTCCGATTCACACGTCCTCTGCATGAACGTCTGTCACATTGCGGTGAATCACGACCTGACGTTGTAGATGCGTTGGCGTTTGTCTGTCCGACTCCATTACGAAGCTGTTATATCGAAAAATCATCTCGATTAATGTGTTCAATTTACCTCCCGGATGACCCGCAGAGTTATTACATTCTAGAGCTGTCTAGACCGATTCAACGCACAACTGATCACCTAGCAGAGTACGGCTCCCATTTGTTCAGTGCATACACTATTGCCAACCATTCCCTCTTGATGCATCGATACATTTGCCTCGCGTGGGTCCGGATTCCGCTGACATTTCTCATCACTCTTCCGTCCTGCTTGAGCACTGCTTCAATTACACAACCGAAGGCATCTACTGCTACGAAGGACGTTAGTTCCGTATTCGGTACTTTCGGCGTCAGTTGTTGTTGGTTCACCACTGCTGCAACTTGGTGATCGGCTCCAATAATTATTTGTCTAGTTTCTATGGGAACAATGGAACGGTGCCAGGCGATATGGCTACCAATTGCCGACCCACTTTGTTTCACAATATCAACTGGAAGATTATGACCTCCAACTGGCCTGACCAGTATGGATGTCGGTTCTATGTTTGCATTTCCGCACCAGCAATTGACGCAACGATGGCCGCCCATCAACCTACATCTGTTCCACCTGTTCAACTGATTGAACAGATGAAGGCGTGCGGGGTGTGACGGAGAGATGGGTTGGTGTGAGGGCAAGCATTGGCCTGTAATCCATGTGAACCTGGAACAAGCCTCGCGGACACGATTCTCCCTGGTGCGACCATATACCGTCTAGCCAGTTTCATCGAGTCCGAGCAGGATGTGTTGTGTCATTCCGGTTTGAAACATCTCGTAACATGAAACACGTGCAAGAGGGCCCGATGAGGTTTCGGTTAGACAGTGTTCGTCACCAATGGCAATGCCAAATCCTGAGCAGGCCAATGTGTGCATGTGTGGGTGGGATGCGGAGAAGAATATTACAGACACCAGCTTCATCTGGAGAGCTTGATCGGCCAGCCGTTTCAAGTGGCACAATGCACGAACTTGGCTCCTATCGAGGATACGTTACAGTTCGGAATGTCAGGTAAACGTTCACAATATGTCAAACCGCGTTGGAGTAGTAATTTTGACGTGTGAATGCGGTTACTAGCGCACACATCAGCAAAACGTTCTCCGAATATTTGGCATTCACAATTGTCCGGTCAGAAGGGCGCTTGCGAATTATCACCCCATGGAACATTTGCTGCCGGAAGTTCGCGAACACTGGGCTGAGACTGCGCGATTTACAACAATGTAAACCAACGCTGCGTGTGTTGAAGTGTGTCACAGTTGGCAATGTGCTTGCCATTGGCATGTTAGTAATATCATATGAAACCGAAGGGGCAGCGTTGGTGAGGTTGGCCGAGGAAAAGAGCATCGTGAGATGCACTTGCCATGTACAGTTAATCTGATACCCTTGAATGTGCGGGCAAGTTAGTTGACCATTATCACCATTGACGCGTGGCCATGTAGTGAGTCGAGAAACATAATGCGTTCGTCCTACCTAATGTTTACTTTGTTATATGAGCTGTACTAATGCAATCACGGGCATGCTGATCACTGGACTACCGAACACACAATTATTATAACCACGGATACGCAGGTAACGAGTTGCATTCAGCATTCGTAGAACTCAAATGCAACATGTTGAATAAGAGGCGTTTGGAAACAAACCTATTCAACGCTGGTGGTCCTTGCATTCACAGCTCTTGCAACTCAGCTATGTGGTCATAACATGATACACACTGTACTCCATACACCGATCAACAATATGTTTGTGTTACCATTATCTGATATATCTGATTCGTCAAGATGTCAGAGTGGAGGACTGAGATAACGCAACTTCTTGGTGAGCAAAAGTCTTTGAACACTTGCTACCTCCTCTAATCGCTCGTCTACTGAGAACAATTCCTGCATAGGTTTCGGAGCATCGAGCATACCGCCGTTATAATAAACGGCACAAATATCATCAATCCTAGCCTGATTCGTAGAAGCATGAAAATAAGAGAATGGATTGTCAACCTCGGAGAGGTAATGTGCATCACCGGATGAGTGACTGGTTAATAGTGCAGATGTTGGTTTCACGGATGAAATGGAGGGGCAGCAAACGTTCCATCAGCAGCGGCATCTTCGACAGATGAGGACACATTCGAGAGACATCGAAGCGTGCAGAATTTCTCAAAACTACAGCGCGGAGTTCCGGCCGCGTAAACATTCGTAACCTCATCAGATACGTTAGGTTCTCCGATCTGGATTCTATTGGGTTTCTGCGACCGTGCATTATCGACCTAACCGATGCAGTCGCTTGAACATTCTGGAAGATCCCAGTACAGTAGTGCTGGAATATATCGCAAATCCGGTAGCACACCGGTATCGCACCAGGCGATCGGGAATTTTTACATAAATAAGGCGTACTCATCAATTCTAATGACGCGCATTCAAAGGGTCGGATTGAAGAGACTGTCTTCCACATCCAAGAACGTCAGAAATGGCAATCGAATCAACTGAAGTTCAATGGATTGTTTGGTGAAGTTTCAATTGAAGTGGTATCTAGGCCCAGAGGTGAACTGACTCCAATAGTCACCTTGATAAATGTGCCTAATTTGCCTCTCGGATCACACAGAGCCTCGATCCACTCTGTAGATTTCTAAACGAAATCCACGTGAAACCGATTACCCAGTGCAGTGAGGCCTCCATAAATCCGGTGCACACACGATTGCCAAATATTCCTCCTTCATGAATCGATTCACTTGCTTCGCCGACATTCCCCATTTCTCCTTCGTTCCCTTAAGCATTGCTCCAATGCCACGGTCGATAGCATCTGGAGCTACGAAGAACGTTCATTCCGTGTTTGGTGTCTTCATCGTCAGCTATAGTTGGTTACTCATTGTAGCGATTTGGAAGCCGCTTGTTGCTAGTTTCATCGGCCCAACTGCGTTGCCTCGGATCGATTGCCTAGTTTCTTTGTGGAACAATCGGACGGCGCAACGCGATATTGCTGCCAATCGCCGACTCACTTTGTTTCACAATATCAACTGGTAGATTATGGTTTCCAACTAGCCTGACCATCATGAATGACGGTTCTGTGTTTGCATTTCCGCACGAGGGGTTGATATAAAAACGGCCGCCTATCGACCTATCATTGTTCAACGTCCCAGTCAACTGCAACTATTGTGTGCACGCACCAGCGCAATCGCACTCATTACTAACTGACCCGGTGAAGAGAAAATCAAAACTCTCATGCATATTGACGCAATCGTCAGGACGTGCAAACAAATTTCAATTTTCCAAATCACGCATTCAACTACCCAGAATACTACAATGCAACCACCATTCATTCACATGGACAGCATTCTAAATGTGTTCGTTCGAAACAATGTGACATATATTGTCATTCGTATTTCAGAATTGAATGCAACAGATTCCAGTGAGTTGCAATTGCCACACGCATTGAGAATGATGCTGAATATTATAATTCGTATATATTCGCATCTTTGATTACCAACCGAGGACCGCTTACTCATTTAGCGTGTTTCACAGTGCTGTAAATTTCCAGATCAAATCTCATGTTAAACTATGTACTTTTCACTGTTCTCGATATTGTGGATGAACAAATGTGTGAAAGAAATGTATAATCAAATGCATACGCATGATTGGCTTCATCTAGATATGGTCACGTGCAACATAGTCACCTCTACACAGCTCTCTCACCGGCTGACGTGAACACGTCAAGTGCAAATAAGTTCACAACACCCTGCAGCGGTTTATGAGTATGTGCTCTCTTTTCAACGTTCATTCCAAATTGTTAGCAACGGCAGTGAGAACGGTTGTACATGTGACATAAATCGATTGCACAGCTGCCACACGTCTGCATGCATGTGGAAAATTATGGCAGTGCCAGTCGCTGAGGTGTATTATCTGCGTTAATTTCAGCAATACATGAAAATTCATTGACTCGGTATGTAACTGCAATCGACTGGATAGAAATGCGATGTGAAATTTCAAACCACCAAACGATCTGCACTAATTGGAACAAGTAGAATTCACTCATGTTGATGGCGTACGATACGAATTAGTTCGGAATAATAGAGATCGCGGGAAAGCGTCGTGATGGGTGATACAGTTTGTGGTGTGGTTTCTAATAATACCTGGGAGAAATCACACAATTACGAGGAGGACGTGATGTTTGCAGATGAAGAGCCAATTGTTAGGTATCAAAAGTATGTGCCACTATTGCGATAGAACATTTTGAATAATTTCCAGTATTCATCAGTCTCATATTAGCGTGTTGTTATTTGCCTATGCGGAACCATCTAATGCTGACGAATTTTGCGTTCACAGGCCATGCGAACCAGTTGAATGGTGAGTGCCTGATGCACGATTCGTTCCTGTTCACCAATCAAGCTTGTCTCATTCGTAAATACACAGATCGTTGACCGCAAGTGACTGGAGCATAGAACAGCGAGGGGTTCCACAGCACTTTGTCAAGTGATTTTGTAAACTATTATGGTCAATATTGGCTTTTCGATTAATCCGTCCATTCACAAAAGCAGGATTTTCGAAATGCATTCAACAAGAAATAAACAGCTGATTGATTTGCAGTGGCAGTTCAGAGGATTAAGGAACATAATGTATTTGTCCCATTTAATGTTCTATTTAAGATCTGAGTCATACTATCGCGAACACGTGCATGATCATTCTAGCACGTTTCCGGCAGCGTCTCGTCTATGTTCAACGTCCAATTTGCCAGTATGAATCAACCCAGGAGTGACATCATGCGTGAACCAGACGCGTCACGGCTGCCGTCCTACGGCGTGTGCACCGGTGCCAGGCAGTCGTCAACGTTACAGTTTGCATCGACAATTAGGCAAACAAGTTCACTGAATCGATCGCTTTCTTCCTGAGCGCACACGAAGGGTGGAATGATGAACAAAAGATTGACTGGAATCTCGAATATGTCCCTCGGACCAGACACTTCTTCATCACACTTCCAAATGAAGCGCAATGCTCATCCGCACGTACAACATGAAGCGCATACACCGGTCCAATAACCGCTGCTGGTCCATCGACTTCCTTGCCGTTGAGATCAGGTCCATCAGGTCGCTGCGATGTGCCACGCTATCATTCCTCGAACTGTTCACTTCTTTTGATATGAGACGCCAGTCGTTTTGATCCAACAAGCGACGAGTTCTGTTCTGACCGGAAACTACTGGTTACGGCAAGCGTTAAGCGGAAGTGGACCCAAAGGTCCATCGACCTACGATTCGCCGTTTTTGTAGAACTGCATTAGCTGTGAGTACTTGTTCGGCTCCCCCAATGTCGCTTTCTCTATAACTGACACTGTTTGCAGGCGATTACGCGAACAGCCACATCAAATTTCACATCTCGGCCAACACGTTTCTTTTCCACGGCATATTGTATGTCTTGTTGCATTCGGCCTGTCCAGTTTACTACCAGCTCACTCCTCAGTTGTCTCGGAATGACCACCACATGATAGCGAGAAAAGCTATGCTGCCATGTTGATACGGCCGCACAGTTCAAGCTGACTCTCTTGCACTCAAGTAGCATTATTTTTAGCGTACCATTCCTAGTATATCGTTCCATCCTCACGCCATCTGCCAGGGTGTCTGTCACCCTCCGATATATCATGTCCTGACGGCGTAGATGCACTGGTGTTTATTGGTCGCGCTCCGTTACAAATCCGTTAGCTCCGAAATTCAGCTTGATAAATTCGTTTTTATTCCGTGTGGTGGAGGAGAGAAAGCAGAGGAGCAGTTGATGGAATCGGACATATAGCTGATCGTGAAATCCTGTTCCTTCACGCGCAGAACTCATCAGGCATACCCTGCTTCTCGGATCACACGTAGCCTGGATCAACTCAATGGATTTGTGAACCGATTCCACGTGAAATCGATAACAAAAGCAGAGTACGGTCTCCATATTCTGCTGCGCACACAAGACTGCCAAGCATTTTTTCTTGCCAGGATCGGTACTCCCACTTCGTTCGGATCGGAACTCTGCTGACATTTCCCCTCAATCCTTTCTTGGCCTGAGGAATTCCCCAATGCCACGATCGCTAGCATCTACCGAAACGATGGATGTTTTTCCTGTATCTGGCATTCTCAGCGTCAGTTGTCTCCAGTTCCTCACGGTTGCAGCGTGAAGATTGGCACGTGTGATCGCTTGCCTAGATTCTCGAGATACAATGGGACGGTGCCCCACGATTTGGCCGCAGATTGCCACCAACCTTCCATTCATATTGTCAACTGGTACGTTATTACCCAGAAATAGCGTGGCCACCATCGATGTCGGTTCTATATCTGCTTCCTTGCATGGACAAGCAACGTAACAGCAGCCGCAGAATTATGCTGAAGTTTGCAATTCATATCATTCTTCTCCGAATGCAATCCATTCATCGCTAAGTAATGTAACATAATTTGGTGATCCCGCAAGTTGATTTCCAAAAGCATCGTAGGCAGCCGCTATATCTGACAGTTGCTGAATACTCGCGCAAAACATCTGATTATTTCGTGAGTGAGCATGCAGTTACGTTGCGCAAAGTTAGTTGGGCAAACCGATCTATAAGAAAGTGGACACTAAGAATACCACGGAGTCGGCGCTCATTTCAATTCACCATGTAATCCTCGCGTGTGAACACAAATCGATTGGAATACATTTGTCTCGTAATTGAGCAATTTCACAAATCACTGCAATCCTCTGCGGATGTGCACAATGCAGACGGTTATTGTGCAGTTTGGTGAGAACTTCCCCACAAGCAATGGCTGAGTGGCAAACCCTGAATAATTGCACAGCTGTGACACGTCTGCATGCATGTGCAAAAATATTGCGATTCTGATTGACGGTAGGGTGTTTCCGCGTTAATTTCAGTAATACTCGAAAACACCTCCGCTTCGGTTTGTAATTGCAATCGACTGGATAGAAATGCGATGTGAAATTTCAAACCACCAAACGATCTCCACTAATTGGAAACAAGCAGAATTCACTCATGTTGATGGCGTACCATACGAATTATTTCGGAATTCTGGAAATCGAGGCGACACGTTGTCATGGTTGGTACAATTTGTGGTCTGGTTCTAATGACACGTTGGAGATATCACATGATTACGATTAGAGAGTGATGTTTGCAGATGAAGATCCAATTGGTAGGAATCAAAACTATGTACGAATTATTGAGATGGAATCCTTCAAACGTTCCCCGTATTCTTCAGTATCATATTAACGGGTTGTGATTTGCCAACGCGGAATGATCCGATGCTGACGATTTTGTGTCCGCAGCATTTGCAACGCAGCTGAATGTCAAGTGGCTGATGCACAACTGAGGAATGGAACGATGAACAAACAATTGACCGGAATCTCACAAATGTCCGTTGGGCCACACACCGATTCATCGCTCCACCAAATGGAGCCAAATGCACATCTGTCTGTTTCCGATATTGCAGAAACCTGTGGAAACGGTTGCCCTATGTCTAGAGACAGGACTAACAAACCTCCGCGGAACCGTAACACAGAGCACGCACCAGGTTATTCGCCATAGGCGACCATTGCAGCATGACTTAGTTCGAAGAGGTATTTTCGTATCTCGCCAGGCCGTCGAATACCATTCGCAGGCTACCCAGGTTCATTCCGGATCGTACACTGGTTGGTGGGGTAGGTACCAGAAACGAGGGGTCTAATACTTACTGATTCCAACTCTCGATATGCAATCACTGGTCAACTTCACCTCGATTATCTCGTTAGATTTTGCGTTGATATGGTGCCGTGGGAAAGCGTTTCACTCAGAACGTTCAGGTGATTCGAACGAATCACTGAATATCAGAAATGCTCACACTCTCAGACCGCCAGAGCAAGTCAATCTCATACGGAATATCCATGAGCGGAGCAGTGAACGTTGCAGTTTGCTCAGCTCGTTGATCATCAGCGGACTTAGCTACCTCATCAGACAATCGGTGCTCGACGAACACATTGTCGAACGTGGGCTGAACCGATTGTCAGAGCTGAGCACGAATTGAGCAGTTAGATTCTGCTCTGCTGTAAGTTGACAGTAACGTGTGGATTCGCATAGTTCATGAGTATATGAACTTCACAGCGTTTGGCTCAAGTCGGCATCTGCCCGATGATCCATTAACAAGTGTGTCTGCGGCACATCGAAGTCAATCAGAAAGCCGACGTTTGATTTCCACGACGAATAGCTAGGAGAGCTGGCCAATGCTGACTCACGGAGGCCAGCAAAATTGGGAATTACTGCGTATATGCCAGCCATGGAAAAACACACATACACATGTACACGTTCACGCATATTCATGGGTGAGCAAACTTTAGTTTTCGAAACGGCAACGCAGGAATGCTGTGCACTAATACGATGACGACACTCCGGTGCAACCACGATTCGTTCGCATCAACTGCATCCCAAATAAGTGTAACCTTCATTCATTGGAACTGGTGAAATATATATTGGCACTCTAATTTCAGAATTGAAGAGGGCAGATTCCGGTGAGTGAGCGATGATGCAGGACTCATGTCTTTTCCAAAAATTGTAAATTTTACACACACAGCAGTCATCCTCCTATGTCATTCGAATCCCGTTCAGTAACGGAGGACATTTCGGAATTTCCGCAATTGGAGTTACTTATACGGTGCACTGCTAGATACGAACAACATTCGGAAGCCATGTTCGTTGCCCAGCATTGATTTGCCTGATTAGCTCACATCACCGGAATATAAGAATATGTTTCATTCTCAACGTTCACACCAAGTGATTAATAACGACAACACATTTTGCGAATGTACCTACTTTCTAGGTCGATACAAAATACAGCATCAATTAAAATTGTGTTCACAAATGTAACCACGGAGGCGATAATTTCAATTTCGGTGATTTTACCGTTGGAAATTGCGATCACTACGAGATCGTTGATAATACCGCAACTGTTACAATAACGCCAGGATTTAGGAAGGCTATTTGCTTGGAATTAGCCAGTGGACGTTCGGTTCCATCTGCACGAGTGAATATCGGTGGGAGTTGTACAACTGAGATTGATGATGTCGCAGGACTCTGGAACAGGTGACCAGTGGTGTCCGAGCAGATGAGCAGTTACAGATTGCATTTCTTTGTCGCATGTTATACTACAGTGTGTTACATGCAAAAGCTGGGAACTGTTGAGAAGAACTTGTTGAACTAA
>LOND01020038.1:0-10711 GCA_014220965.1 Paragonimus kellicotti
ACGACGACGATTGAGATGTTTATTTCCTTTGCCAACTGAATATTGAACGCATCCGGCCTCATTCGTCATGACCAATAACGGTTTAAACGATCATGTGTTCATGAAGTATAAAGAGTCTGATTGTTCTGTCGGGCAAAAACAGTGGGAGTCGCCTGTCCGGCTGTGAAACTCAATTCATTCAGCTCGCAAGTCAAAAGTGCCTGTCGACATGACGTTTTGTTCCAGTTAATAGAATATCTGTATACTGTCCTTTTTTGGCGATTTTATTGTATCTTACTTTGTCACAGTTCTTATGTCCACTTCCTTTCAGTACTACTTGTTTACAAGTCCATTCCTTATCACATTTACGATGAATGACGGTCCAAACCAAAAATGTTGTCTGGCTAGACACATGACTGTTTATGTATGTACACTCAACATGCTTACATATCGAATCCACCAAGTGTCGGAACTTTCAAAATGTTCCCACAGTTCGATTGCATCGATCCCTTCCTATATGGTTATATTCACTCCACAGATGAAATATGTAACAACTTAAAAGTAGCACATTATTGCATGTTCTTACTTTTCTGGTTGCCACGTGTACGCATTCAGCATGCTGCAAGCCGTGCGGAGATTAGCCCTTGACCTATGGAGGACTAGCTCGCGCGACCCAATCTCATCCAGTCAAATGGTGTGATGCTATCTATTACAACTCTGCTTACAGTAATTGGTTTTTTTTTCTTTGACATACTGAACAGTGGCGCACTCCGTTCAGGCTACCCTTCAAAGTAGATAGAGAAGTTTTATCACGACAACACTCAAATTGTGCACGCTAATGCAACTGAGAAACACAGCTAGAAATAAACACGAAATCAGCTTCTCATTCAGACAGCCCAGGAAGCCTGCGTAACTTTACTGAGATGAAATCACTGATCCTCCGCCAACGTGGGAAACATCAGTGCTTACTGACCGTGTACTTCTAACGAGGTCATAAGTTCCACAGAAAACATGTTACTTCCTTATCTTAACTAATTTTGACTACCACGCAATTGAACCTGAATGTTACCTACCGGTAATTCTCTGGTTGTTGGCCAGAGTAATAACACTAATGTGAGCAAGCAATAAAAATGAGCTGCAGATTGACTGTTTCGATTGGTGAACAATGGAGTTTGTAGATGCGAATGAGACATAATTGATTTGCTTGAATTCATTGGGTAGTGGCCTATGAGAAACCTGTTTGGAGATTAAGCGGCAACTGATGTCGCTGTTGTACACCGTACGCTGCTGATGCAAAAGGTGTTTCCTTTTAAGAGGGAGCTGGTCAACATGTCTGTGGGAATGTGAACGCATCTGAACAGTGTTCAGTTCACAATGCTCCGAAGTGGTGAAATTAAATACATGCTTATTTAAACTGGGACACTTGTGATGGTTAACAACAGAACGACCACAAATTGTCGCAGCTGGGTAGCACGTTATAAAATCTATTGATTTTAATCTCGGAGACTGTGAATACCGAGGTATATAAAAATAGGGTAAACTGTTCGCTGGTTCATCCGTTTGTCATCATCTAGAATGATGAAGGTAAGACGTATTGCGGTGTATCACCATTTTCATTTACCCACATGTCAACCTGTTCTGCGTGTGCGAATACGAATGCGATATGTACCCGCGACATGCACACAACACCTTGATACCTACTATGTTCGATACTGGATAGCTTTTATGGATCTGATGTCAACAGTGTCTAACAGAGCGGTAAATGATCAAAAGCCACTTGTTTATTTTGTCGTATTCCCTCAAACGTTTGAAGGAGCTCGTTGCTCACTGTCCTCTCAGGTGCGTTTTATCCTGTTTTCGTTGGGCCTACTAAATTTGCTAGCACTGGAGATTTTGAGAATTCTTTTGTCGTGCCCAGGTGTCTTGTTCACGTTTTGGTGATTAAGTTTTATTGAATTCTTGGTTGGGATGTTCTAGGATGTTGGACCAGGCGGCTGGAGCTGACACATTCAGTAGCGACCCAAATGTTACTGTTATTACTGATCGTCCGTTCCATCGCCGTGGTGCTTTCTCGTATGTTCCCGTCGCAAAAATATGCCTACGTCAACATTTGCGTGAGTTACAATGGCTCATGGATCTGCGACAGATTGTGCCTGTGCCACTGTTTGTGGAATTTAACCGGATGTATAAATCTAGCAATGGGACAAGCACAAGAAGGTCGCAGAACACGTCAGCAGACTGGTCACTAAGGCTCACAACTGTGGAGTTGGTCGGCCCACCACCTACGTTCAGCGGACCAAAGACAGACATTGACCCTAGTATTTGTGATCCGTCATATCACCGGCAAAGGTTATAAAACTGATCTGAACCAGATGTCACAGTTTTTCGTAAAATAGAACGACCGGCTCGGTAACAAGGTCACAAGATTGTGAAACCTTATATGAATCAGAATCTCTGCGACGCATTAGTGTTCTGATGAAACAGCTCACGAACAATGTCAAGAATTTGCCGTGCAAACTTCGTATGCCAGTTCGGTTCGACTATGTAAACATTCTCATTCAAAGTCCCCTGAAACCTTTTGACTTTACTCTTTAATGTTGAGTGCTTTTTGTAGAGTCCTCCAGGCAGTTGCACTGAAACTAGATGATTGGCCCATACATTGCTGCGTGATGCTCTAATGCCCAAACATGACAAAATTATATGAGGATCTTCGTAGAGTGATCGTGGAAGTTTTTCGTGCTCATCACAGATAAGTTCAGCATGGCCAGAGCTAATTTGTTGACATTCATAAACTTCATCCTTCAAATAAACCGCTGAGGAACTTGTTCATATTTAAGCATTTTATGACCTACCTAGTAAGTGATACCTTGTCTTTCCACTTTTTTTTTAGTTCGCGTTCCCTTCAAAATATCTCCATGTACTTAGGACTGGTTGCACAGTACAGATGAGTGAAAAGCAGACAACGTCATGGACGAAAATTTGTGCATCACTGGAAAGGTTACAGTGTTATTAAACAACAGCTGTAGTCTAATCGCAAAGATTTTGTTATCGAACTCGCAGATGAAGTCTGTTGGCAACCTATGTATTGACGAACATGATGTTGGTTTAACCACTTTCTGTAAGTGCTAAATTACGACTGAACAGGCATCAGAAACGTGCCGCTTATCGCCACTGCACTAAAGCCAACATCACCGGTGAAAGATGATGAAGTAAACTATTCAGTTCAAGTTTTTCAGGCTTGTGTGAACTAATACATCTTGATCTACTTACCAAGGGTATCAAAAGCATTAGTTGGTATGCCAGAAAATAAATAGTTCATGAGTTTATTACACGATAACTCTACTGGAATTTTTTTTTTCTTCAAGGCTTTACTTTGTATAAATTTGCCCCAACACTAGTTTGGTTTTTCGTGACTGTTTAGCGTGCTGACAGTTGTTAAGCACATTTTGAGCCGGCACTATACTCCGATACCATATGACTGAGAGTCAGTTATTTATCTTACAACCGTAAGTGAAGTCAATCTTCTAGTCACCCTAATGCTTCAAATTAGTCTCACAGATACGGTAACGCTTTATTGAAATCAGATCCATTTAGTTCAGATAAAAATTTAACAGTGTGCTATTTATGAAGTAGCACGTCCTCAGATGTAGAACTTTCTATTATCGGAGAGGTACAACTTATTTGGACGGTTGACTGTATGTTGGTACGTACATATTTTTAACTCAAGGACCATGAGGAGACGAAGGCACTCGACTAG
This sequence comes from Paragonimus kellicotti, assembly GCA_014220965.1. NCBI lineage: Eukaryota > Metazoa > Platyhelminthes > Trematoda > Plagiorchiida > Troglotrematidae > Paragonimus > Paragonimus kellicotti. The sequence goes on from LOND01020038.1 coordinate 3,737, forward strand.
GCCCATGTGACAAGACAAGGAATCCGGATACTGTGCTGCGTTGAGCGATGAGAAGGTCGAGTAGTTCGGTCTAAGAGTATTTGTTGGTCCAGTAGGTCCAGCTGAATGAGGGTATGGATAAACAGGAGGGTGTAGTCATTGCTGTCACACTAGCCTCGAGAAGCGTGGGACGAGTCTTTAGTGGGAGATGCTTACATTAATGATCTAAATGACCTAACGCCTGCTCAAGAGACGCATGGCGGACAAACTAGGTTCTTCTCTTCCGCGATGCATACCAGACGCAGGGAGGTGGTTTGATGGTCATAATTCCCGCCAATAGTAACAGCTTGGGAAGTGACAATTGGAAGGTATTTGGTTGAAGCAATCACAGACTTCAAGTCTTATGATTACTTTTCTTTGTTTGGATTCAATTACTATTCGGGGGAAAAGGCAAACGAGGAAAGTAGCGAGTAGTGTCTATCAGTGTGTCTTTATTGATTGAAACGTAGAAAGCAGTAAGTCGAGTACGAAGCGTGGATAGGTATCAAGGGGATTTACCGGTGTGAAGTGCTTTGAAAGGACTCTGACCACAAGTTTTGTCCAAACTGATTAATCCGGTAGATAGTTGGAGGTCCAATATATCTATAACAGCGTATGAATTCCGAACATCTCATCACGACATGGACGTACTCGGTGTTTCTTGCCCTACAGGTCTGGACAAGAATACTGTGAATAGCAGATTTAGTACTTGTAGTCCAATTTCATGTGCATTTAATCCAGATGTTTGACTTCTCGTGAACCTCGCGCCGGCATTGACGGATGGCGCTTGCACTCCAACTTTGTCCGCCAGGTTAGCTTCGGTGTATTCTACCGGACCACTGCCTGTGGATGACTGACTGCAATCAACTTGTAACTGTCCTTTCCCTGAAGCATAGGTGTGTTTTCGCTTCATTTCTGGTTGGTTATATTTAATAATAACAGACTGTATACTGTCCGAAGCAACCGCTTTTTTGAGAGCGATGCCACAGATGTAAACCATTGTGCGTTAGAAAGGTCAAGTAAACTAAATTCCCGTCTTCAAACACCTCTTCAAAGCATGACCCACCTACAGCGGCCACTGTCATAAGAATGTCGGCCACGTGTTATTTCAGTGATACGTAAGTGTTCCAATTCTAATCCGAACAAATTTGAGAGTCAAAACACATGAAAATCCTCCTACCGATTGCTTAATACTGACTGTATTTATGAATTGTACATATCAGAAAGCCTACTATCGATCCACATTTGGTAGGACGCGGTCAGCATGGCTGCCGTGTGGTGGTGTGGGTGATTTTTGTGTGTCGGGCGAGTGTGGGTGGGGGGTGGTAGGTCGGGAGGTGTTGGGGAGGGTTGTCGTGGTGAGGTGGTGAGGGGCCCGTGGTGTGGGGAGGGCGTGCGAGGCGGGCTTGGGGTTTCTGTTGGGCGGGCTGGGGTCTGGGTGAGGCGAAGGGCGGTGGTCGTCATTGAACGCGGCGTGGGAGTTGGCGAGAAGGAAGTGTTTGTCCGCTCGGTGTCCCCACGTTGCTCACGTTAGTTAGCATGTGGTAGACCAGGTACACGAAGCCAGATACGTCTGGCTGTTGCTGGTTAAGCATTTAGTCTTAGTCCGAAAACCTTACTAGGTCGGTGTTCTTAGTGTTTACGCCCTGTAAAGGTTTAATCTTAGGATAAGCTTGTGGATGCAGTCATGAACACATAAACGCGAGTCATCTTTACGGCCCACGCTACTGGCACCTGCACGAACGGGACGTAAATGAAACCAGTGACGCGCATCCGTATGTCGTCGTTTAGGTTTAACCGTACTGAGTATCACGTGCGTGTGTGCACGAAGGTCACAGAATTTAGCATCACAGAATTCACGAACTGTCGTGTAAGACGATTGTTTATTACTCCACAGTCCCGGCAGGTTTAGCTTACGAGTCAGTTACGACTCAGAAAGCGCCTATTTATGCAGGAACAACAGTAGTAACGGTTATCTCAACACCAGCAAAATGTCTCAGTTCGATAAGAGTGCTGCAGTCAGTCACGGGTATTTAGAACGAAAACGAGATATTACATCTATATCGATATGGATACGGTGATTTGAATGCGTATTCATACAAGTGACCTGTGGAATCTCAAAAATCTACCGGCAGTTGGCTTATTGATCCGATTAAAGGCGCACAATGTTTTAACCGTTGTTGTTGTTGAGAGAGAGAAACATTGTGCGCCTTTTAATCGGATCAATAAGCCAACTGCCGGTAGATTTTTGAGATTCCACAGGTCACTTGTATGAATACGCATTCAAATCACCGTATCCATATCGATATAGATGTAATATCTCGTTTTCGTTCTAAATACCCGTGACTGACTGCAGCACTCTTATCGAACTGAGACATTTTGCTGGTGTTGAGATAGCCGTCTATATGTCTCGTTCCTGATCAAATGAGCGATCCCTGAGTGTAACTGATCGTAAGTAAACCTGGGGAACTGTGGAGTAATAAAAATCGATCTTCACGACAGTCGTGAATTCTGTGATGCATAATTATGTGACATTAGTGCATCCACAGCACGTGATAAACAGTAGGTAAACTAACGAGACATACGGATGTGGTCATGTTCATTACGTCCGTTGTGAAGTCCAGGTAGAGTGGGAGTAAAGATAACTCGTTTTATGTGGTGTTGACTGCAGTCTCCAAAGCTTTATCTAATCTTAAAAATCTACAGGGACCGTAATAGAAAGACCTATCAAGGTTTCGGACAAGAGCTAATGTGTAACAGACAAGCAGGACGTTCTGCTTCGTTACTTGGTTACACATGTAAACTAACTCTGAGCAACGTGGGGACACCGAGGGACAACGTTCTTCTGAAGTAAGGGTTCCAACGACAGTCCTGTAAAAGGAGACAACAGAAACAAGCGTGAGCCAAAGGCCCAGTAAGACATGCACACGACTTACACAATCGAAAACAAAAATGCCACCAACAACACGGCAGCATGCTGCGTTACAAATGTGGATCGATAGTAGGCTTTCTGATATGTACAATTCATAAATACAGTCAGTATTAAGCAATCGGTAGGAGGATTTTCATGTGTTTTGACTCTCAAATTTGTTCGGATTAGAATTGGAACACTTACGTATCACTGAAATAACACGTGGCGACATTCTTATGACAGTGGCCGCTGTAGGTGGGTCATGCTTTGAAGAGGTGTTGCCACGGGATTTGGTTACTTGACCTTCTAACGCCACAAATGGTTTACAATCTTGCATCGCTTCTCAAAAAAGCGGTTGCTTCGGACAGTATACAGTCTGTTATTATTAAATATAACCAACCAGAAATGAAGCGAAAACACACCTATGCTTCAGGGAAAGGACAGTTACAAGTTGATTGCAGTCAGTCATCCACAGGCAGTTCTAAATAAATCACCGAACCAACCTGGGCGGCCAAATTGAGTGCAAGCGCCATCCGCAATGCCCGCAGTTCACAGAATCAAACATCAGGATTTAAATCCACCTTAAACTCATGGCACTTACCAGAGTACTATGCTTGATCACCTATTCTTTCCAGCACCTGGTACTGCAGAAACACTCACGTCAGTCGTGATGAGAATAGATTCTGGAATTCCATACTGCTGTTAAGATATATTGACCTCCACTACCCTGGTATTAAATCAGTTGGACAAAACTTGTGTCAGAGTCTTTCCAAAGCAATTCAACACGGTAAATCCTTGATACCTATCAGTGTACTGATTACTCTTTTACGTTTAAATAAAGACACACTGATAGCACACTCGTACTTGTTTGCTTTTCCCGAATAAAATGAACCAACAAAGAAAAGTAATAAAACTGAAGCTGTGATGCTTCAAAAATCTTCCATGTCACTCGCAGCTGTTCTATTGCGGAATTATCGAATAAACTTCTGCGTCTGTATGATCGCCGGAAGAGAAGAACTAGTTGGTCCGCCCAGTTTTGAACACGGCGTTTAGTCATTTAGTCATTAAGTAGATTCCCAAAGTGTCCACCTTTCGGTAGTGTGAACAGAATGCTAAGTCCCCTGTTTATCCATACCTCTTCAGACTGGACCTACTGGCCAAAATTCACCTTAGGCGAAGTATTGGAATCCTTGTATTGTCAACAGGCAGCATAGCTATGCACCAGTTCAACTTGTCTCCTTCACTGGTCTTTCTTGTTCGTTATAAAATATGTTACGTTACCAAACATACAGTCAACGTCCAAATAAGTTGTACCTCTCCGATAATAGAAAGTTCTACATCTGAGGACGTGCTACTTCATAAATAGCACACTGTTAAATTTAATCTGATACTAATATTGGATCTGATTATTCATTAATAAGCGTTACGTACTGTGAGACTAATTTGAAGCATTAGGGTGACTAGAAGATTGACTTCACTTACGGTTGTAAGATAATAACTGACTCTCAGTCATATGGTATGGGAGTATAGTGCCGGCTCAAAATGTGCTTAACAACTGTCAGCACGCTAAACAGTCACGAAAAACCAAACTAGTGTTGGGGCAAAGTTATACAAAGTAAAGCCTTGAGAAAAAAATTTCCAGAGAGTATGTGTGAATAAAACCATGAACTATTTTATTTCTGATCCAACTATGTTGATACCCTTGGTAAGTAGACAAGTGTATATTCACAACAGAGCCTGAAAAACTTGAACTGAATAGTTTACTTCATCATCTTTCACCGGTGATGTTGGCTTTAGTGCAGTGGCGATAAGCGGCACGTTTCTGAGCCTGTTCAGTCGAATTTAGCAGCTTACAGAAATCGGCAGTGTCAGTTAAACCAACATCATGTTGTCAATACATAGGTTGCCAACAGACTTCATCTGCGAGTTCGATAACAAAATCTTTGCGATTAGACTACAGCTGTTGTTTAATAACACTGTAACCTTTCCAGTGATGCACAAATTTTCGTCCATGACGTTGTCTGCTTTTCACTCATCTGTACTGTGCAACCAGTCCTAAGTACATGGAGATATTTTGAAGGGAACGCGAACTAAAAAAAAAGTGGAAAGACAAGGTATCACTTACTAGGTAGGTCATAAAATGCTTAAATATGAACAAGTTCCTCAGCGGTTTATTTGAAGGATGAAGTTTATGAATGTCAACAAATTAGCTCTGGCCATGCTGAACTTATCTGTGATGAGCACGAAAAACTTCCACGATCACTCTACGAAGATCCTCATATAATTTTGTCATGTTTGGGCATTAGAGCATCACGCAGCAATGTGATGGGCAAATTCATTCTAGTTTCAGTGCAACTGCCTGGAGGACTCTACAAAAAGCACTCAACATTAAAGAGTAGTCAAAAGGTTTCAGGGGACTTTGAATGAGAATGTTTACATAGTCGAACCGAACTGGCATACGAAGTTTGCACGGCAAATTCTTGACATTGTTCGTGAGCTGTTTCATCAGAACACTAATGCGTCGCAGAGAGAGATTCTGATTCATATAAGGTTTCACAATCTTGTGACCTTGTTACCGAGCCGGTCCGTTCTATTTTACGAAAAACTGTGACATCTGGTTCAGATCAGTTTTATAACCTTTGCCGGTTGATATGACGGATCACAAATACTAGGGTCAATGTCTGTCTTTGGTCCGCTGAACGTAGGTGGTGGGCCGACCAACTCCACAGTTGTGAGCCTTAGTGACCAGTCTGCTGACGTGTTCTGCGACCTTCTTGTGCTTGTCCCATTGCTAGATTTATACATCCGGTTAAATTCCACAAACAGTGGCACAGGCACAATCTGTCGCAGATCCATGAGCCATTGTAACTCACGCAAATGTTGACGTAGGCATATTTTTGCGACGGGAACATACGAGAAAGCACCACGGCGATGGAACGGACGATCAATAATAACAGTAACATTTGGGTCGCTACTGAATGTGTCAGCTCCAGCCGCCTGGTCCAACATCCTAGAACATCCCAACCAAGAATTCAATAAAACTTAATCACCAAAACGTGAACAAGACACCTGGGCACGACAAAAGAATTCTCAAAATCTCCAGTGCTAGCAAATTTAGTAGGCCCAACGAAAACAGGATAAAACGCACCTGAGAGGACAGTGAGCAACGAGCTCCTTCAAACGTTTGAGGGAATACGACAAAATAAACAAGTGGCTTTTGATCATTTACCGCTCTGTTAGACACTGTTGACATCAGATCCATAAAAGCTATCCAGTATCGAACATAGTAGGTATCAAGGTGTTGTGTGCATGTCGCGGGTACATATCGCATTCGTATTCGCACACGCAGAACAGGTTGACATGTGGGTAAATGAAAATGGTGATACACCGCAATACGTCTTACCTTCATCATTCTAGATGATGACAAACGGATGAACCAGCGAACAGTTTACCCTATTTTTATATACCTCGGTATTCACAGTCTCCGAGATTAAAATCAATAGATTTTATAACGTGCTACCCAGCTGCGACAATTTGTGGTCGTTCTGTTGTTAACCATCACAAGTGTCCCAGTTTAAATAAGCATGTATTTAATTTCACCACTTCGGAGCATTGTGAACTGAACACTGTTCAGATGCGTTCACATTCCCACAGACATGTTGACCAGCTCCCTCTTAAAAGGAAACACCTTTTGCATCAGCAGCGTACGGTGTACAACAGCGACATCAGTTGCCGCTTAATCTCCAAACAGGTTTCTCATAGGCCACTACCCAATGAATTCAAGCAAATCAATTATGTCTCATTCGCATCTACAAACTCCATTGTTCACCAATCGAAACAGTCAATCTGCAGCTCATTTTTATTGCTTGCTCACATTAGTGTTATTACTCTGGCCAACAACCAGAGAATTACCGGTAGGTAACATTCAGGTTCAATTGCGTGGTAGTCAAAATTAGTTAAGATAAGGAAGTAACATGTTTTCTGTGGAACTTATGACCTCGTTAGAAGTACACGGTCAGTAAGCACTGATGTTTCCCACGTTGGCG
>LOND01020041.1:0-10674 GCA_014220965.1 Paragonimus kellicotti
CTACCCGGCGGTTTATCCCTCATTGTGCGCAACTGCTGCAACCCCTCACGGACTTACTCCGAGGCGGTACACGTAAATTCAACTTTACGGACGCAGCGCGCACGGCTTTCGTCGAGCTTAAAAAGGCTATATCTAATGTTGCCCTTCTAGCCCACCCAGACCCTCAGGCCCCACTTTCCCTCTTTACTGATGCCTCAGACGTAGCCGTCGGTGCCGTACTACAACAGCTTGTGAACGACCAATGGCAACCCCTAGGTTTCTTCTCCAAACGCTTGTTACCTGCCGAATCACGGTATAGCACGTTTGGAAGGGAATTACTTGCTATTTACCTAGGCCGCCATCCGCCATGCATTGGAAGGTCGCCCCTTCATCGTGTTTACGGATCACAAGCCTTTAGTATACGCACTCGCATCTTCATCAGACAGGTACTTCCCCAGGGAGATTGGACACCTGGACTATGTTTCGCAGTTTACCTGCGACATACGACATGTTTCAGGTGCCCTTAACCCTGTCGCTGACGCTCTTTCACGCGTCCATGCCACCTTAGTCACACCCTCTTCCGTTGACCTTAATGATTTGGCTGCGGCCCAGGCGCGAGAGCCTGATTTCCAAACTTCTTTACAACGTTGCTCCTTGAAGCTACGCGCCATTCCGCTGCCTAATGCAGACGGAACCATCCTTTGCGATATGACTACAGGTATTCCGAGACCTGTAGTGCCACTAGCTTACCGGCGTGCTGTCTTCAATCAGCTTCACAACCTCTCGCACCCAGGTATTCGCGCCACGGTTAAGTTGGTAACGGATAGGTTTGTCTGGCCTAAGGTTTAACTCTGACGTTCGTAGTTGGGCACGCGCTTGCCTACAGTGCCAACGTTCCAAGGTGCATAAACACACACGAAGCCCAGTCTCCTCATTCGGTCTTCCAGATGCCAGGTTTTCGCACGTCCACTTAGATTTAGTTGGACCCTTGCCGCCTTCACGTGGCTACGTTTACATTTTAACCTGTGTCGACCGATTTTCAAGATGGCCGGATGCCATCCCACTGAAGAATTGCTCCTCTGAGGCTGTCGTGCAAGCTTTCTTGGAACGTTGGGTGGCCAACTACGGATGCCCTACAACCATTACGACGGACCGCGGTTCACATTTCGAATGCTCAACATTCGAAGCTATGACGAACTTTCTTGGATGCCGACGCATTCGTACCACGGCATACCATCCGTCCTCGAATGGTTTAGTGGAACGTTTCCACAGGCAGCTTAAAGCTTCGCTTTGTGCCACCACTAATCCGGCATGGAGTGAAGTCCTCCCTCTTGTACTTCTAGGGATTCGAAACACACTGAAGGCTGACCTACAATGCACCCCGGCAGAATTGGTTTATGGCTGCACATTGCGTCTGCCTGGTGAATTTGTTTCGCCCCCTTCATTAACGTCTTCTCTTCCTCGACTTTTGCTTCTAAATTATCCCAATATATGCGGCAAATACAACCAACACCTCCCCGTGAACAAAATAGGCCAGTGCAAATGCACAAGGATTTGGCCACCTGTTCACATGTACTCGTCCGGTGTGATGAAGTACGCAAGCCGCTTCAGCCACCTTACTCGGGCCCCTTCAGAGTGCTTCGACGAGCATCGAAGCATTTCACGATCGACCGTCATGGTCGTCATGACACCGTTTCCGTCGATCGTCTCAAAGTCGCATATGTTGACGACGACATGGCCCGAGCTTCTCCGCAGGCATCTGCAACAGCCCCCGTTTTCCCTTTTCCCAAACATCCATCACATTTGCCGGCACCCCTACACCACCTGCCCCGCGCCACACGCGATCAGGACGTCGCGTCCATTTCCCAGCACGTTTTGTTGAAGTTGTTTACTACACGTAGTTTGTTTTCTTTCCCAGTAACCTTCCCATTTCAGAAATAAACAAAAAAACGCAAAACACAAAAACGACAAAAAAAAAACATTTTACGCAACACAACGTGCAGTTCAATAGCCACTGAATGGTTACAATGGTGAGCCTGTATATATTTTCTTTTGCTCGCCAGGTACTCATTTTCTTTCTACATTATAGGTCGCGCGCAGGACACGGTGGGGAGAGAGCGCATCCCCAGTTGTCAGTTGCGAGCAGGGGGAATACCTATCTCCATCTTGTTTCTCTTGAGTTTTGGTGGTGGTAGCCCGCTTCCGACAGACACACCTTCAGGACGCATAGGACGATCCGGATATTGAAGCAGACGCGACCCTCTTCATTCGTCACCAACCTCTTTAATCGTGCACCCCCCCCTACGTAGCGTATGCGAGTACCTCCTGCTCGCCCAACTTCACCTCTGCGATACTCATTGTGTCTTCTAAGCTGCAGTGTTCTATTGTTTTTGCTCGAAGGCTTTCCAGCTGAAGCTCCATAGGAGACATCTGTAGAGATCACTCTTGGTTTTGCAACGTATTCCAACTGTGTTGCTTCTTATTTTTTTGCGTGTGGCATCATTGCGATTATTTGTATGCAGGTCTGCATTCCTCTCGTTTTGTACGACCGTCCAAGGTCAAATTAATTATAACAACTTCCGGTCGCTTGCTGCTGGTTTGTCATCATTTGCTTTTGTCGTGCTTCACTTAAATCTTGCTTTCCCAGTCCACTTGCAATAAACGTCGTCGCCCAGTATTTTGGTTTTCTGGTTTTATCATTGTGGAGATCAGGTACAGTTCTAGACGGGAACGTCCAGTTCTCTACATTGTCTTGACGTTCAAGCAGTCTAAACGGACCGTCATAGGGAGGCTGTAGAGACATTCTTCTGAACGTCAGCTCTGATAAAACACGAAAGGGCAAGTACAATTCCGGAGAGGGAGCCTGAGAAACGGCTACCACTTCCAAGGAAGGCAGCAGGCACGCAAATTACCCAATCCCGGCACGGGGAGGTAGTGACGAAAAATACGAATACGGGACTCAACAGAGGCTCCGTAATTCGAATGAGTACAATTTAAATCCTTTAACGAGGATCAACTGGAGGGCAAGTCTGGTGCCAGCAGCCGCGGTAACTCCAGCTCCAGAAGCGTATATTAAAGTTGTTGCAGTTAAAAAGCTCGTAGTTGGATCTGGGTCGCATGGCTACGTGCCGTCGCTCACTTTCTCGGTTGGCTGTTAAGGCCCTGGGTTTGGTGGGTCGGTGTCGTGGTTGTGTGGTCTTTCTGCCGTGTCTGTTTTGCAGGTGCTGACTAGGCCTTCGGGTTTGTCGGCATGCTTTCAGATGCCTTTAAACGGGTGTCGGGGGCGGACGGCACGTTTACTTTGAACAAATTTGAGTGCTCAAAGCAGGCCCTTGTGCCTGAAAATTCTTGCATGGAATAATGGAATAGGACTTCGGTTCTATTTTGTTGGTTTTCGGATCCGAAGTAATGGTTAAGAGGGACAGACGGGGGCATTTGTATGGCGGTGTTAGAGGTGAAATTCTTGGATCGCCGCCAGACAAACTACAGCGAAAGCATTTGCCAAGGATGTTTTCATTGATCTGGAGCGAAAGTCAGAGGTTCGAAGACGATCAGATACCGTCCTAGTTCTGACCATAAACGATGCCAACTGACGATCCGCGGTGGTTCTTTTATTGTCCCCGCGGGCAGTCCCCGGGAAACCTTTAAGTCTTTGGGCTCCGGGGGAAGTATGGTTGCAAAGCTGAAACTTAAAGGAATTGACGGAAGGGCACCACCAGGAGTGGAGCCTGCGGCTTAATTCGACTCAACACGGGAAAACTCACCCGGCCCGGACACTGTGAGGATTGACAGATTGAAAGCTCTTTCTTGATTCGGTGGTTGGTGGTGCATGGCCGTTCTTAGTTGGTGGAGCGATTTGTCTGGTTAATTCCGATAACGAACGAGACTTTGGCCTGCTAAATAGTATGCCTGTCCTCTGTGCCCGTGCGGGTGGCGGTGCTCGCTGCCTCTTCGGGGGTGGTGGTGCCGTTCGCCGGCGGGTGCTGCGCAGGTGTTTACTTCTTAGAGGGACAAGCGGCGTGACAGTCGCACGAAAATGAGCAATAACAGGTCTGTGATGCCCTTAGATGTCCGGGGCCGCACGTGCGCTACAATGACGGTTTCAGCGAGTCTGGGAACCTGGCCCGAAAGGGTTGGGCAAACTGAGTCATCACCGTCGTGACTGGGATCGGGGCTTGCAATTGTTCCCCGTGAACGAGGAATTCCTGGTAAGTGCAAGTCATAAGCTTGCGCTGATTACGTCCCTGCCCTTTGTACACACCGCCCGTCGCTACTACCGATTGAATGGTTTAGCAAGGTCCTCGGATTGGCGCCATTGTAGTTGTTTCGGCAGCTCGACCGGTGCTGAGAAGACGACCAAACTTGATCATTTAGAGGAAGTAAAAGTCGTAACAAGGTTTCCGTAGGTGAACCTGCGGAAGGATCATTACAGAATTCCCAAAATTCAAAAAGCCTCAAAGAGCAAATGGGCAAGTGTTCTCAACGGGTAGTCATACTCGTTAAATGCAGCCTCGTCTGCCTCGGGTGGAGCGTCTCTCCTCTGCCATTCGATTCAACTGTGCCTGGCGCACTCGTGTGCCTACGTGCCATGCATTCTCAAGATGGGTTCTCCTTCAGAATAGACGGACGTATATCCCACATCTTTACACAATCCACCGAAAACCACGTTACCGGGCGTTAAGTAAATTCTGAAACGACCTGGTAACCCACTACATGTTACTGTCCCTAGGATAGTTGATGTCCCCTCTACACCACAGGTATTATCCTCAACCAATGGGCTTCTTCGAACGAATTAAGATGTCTCAATTAGGGCCTCATTCCCTATGCCTAAGTAGCCTTTTAAATGTTCCTCGGTCGTCGTATTCAATAGGCATGCTAATCATGCTTAAAATCTTTCTGGAGGAAGACAAGTAACGGTAATCAATAGAGTGTTCCCTCCATCTCTCTAAGACTAAGGACTATCTTTCCCAAAACTACAGACTCTCACAGCCCAAACACAACACGCTGAAACGCGAAGATTTGTAACGACCATATTTGACTCCCCGGAGTGTGTAGCCGCCATCTTACCTAATGTCCTCAATCCTTGGCGCGCGAGGGCATCATTAAGTGAAACGAACGCTACCAACAGTGGCCAACTTCTTGGCGATCGCGCAGCCATGTCGGTTGCGCCGCCCTACCTTAAAATGAATCCTGAGGAAATGACGCTCATGGATAAGCTATCGGTTATCTTGACTAAAAGACCGGAAGGAATATGCAGTCACCCGTAATCCTTGTATCTCGATCATTCGTAACAATCGACTGAGTTGTCAGCAGCGGCTTACCAAACACTCCATTGTCGACCCAAAAAACCTATTTCAGTTTGCGTTGACAGACTGTAATGCTTCAGCTGCGGTGCCTCAACTGTTCTACAGGACCTGTAAACTCCAATGTTGGATCTACTAATGTCCTCGAGACGTTTCACAACGGTATTCTTGCTCGCGCGTCGTCCTCCCCTTGGGCTTCTTTCGCCGTTAAGTTCGGTATGAACATTGTGGACACTTATTTTTCTGCCATCCTGAATCAGCTCTGGCAACTTAAAGACTACGCTGTTGGTCTAGATAGCGCTTCTCTGAAAGCTCTTCGCGGAACGGTTAAACAGATTACGGACCCCCTGGTTTGCTGTTCACCCAGTCTACCGACCTATACTGCTACCTTGACGAGGTGGTCGGGCTTGTGTGCTGTTTCGATCCGGCGGGCTATGCTGACTAGGACTCCGGTCCTTCCAGGTTCAACCCTGTCAGACAGGCCAAAGGGGAGCAGCCAGACGAAAAGCAGTTACACTCATAGGATTGTATGTCGCACTACCAGCCAGCAAAACATCTCAAATTACCTAGGTAATTTCTAAAAAATATCCGGTAATTTGACCCGGTAATTTTAGGGGTAATGACCCAAATTACCCTAAAAATTACCCTATGGGTAATTCACCCCACAAATTACCCATTTTATATACTTCAATTTTTTAAATTTTTTTCCCCGAAAATGCGAACAAACTATTTTCTCATCGTTTACGCACTGCCTTATGTGCATATACCTTTGTAGTAATACTGCAGAATAAGCCAAACGGTCGCAAACGCCCCTGAAAAAAAAGTTTTACGGTTATCTTCGAAATTCAATAACTCCCTTAATAATGCCAGATACAGCAAAAGTTATATAAAGCAAATGGATAGGAAACCACACGTAGCCTCCAATAATGCTACAACCATCCACCGGTTCGACACGACTAGGCTCAAAACACCTACCTTAACTTGTACGAAATTCAAACTTCAACGGAGTTTTATGGTTATCTTCGAAATTCCAACTCCCTTAATAATCCGGATACAACGAAAATGGTGTGAAGCAAACGGATAAAAAACCACACGTTGCTTCCATCAAGTGTCCTATGAGCGTCCTAACTGAACATTTTTAGGTCACTCATAGGACGGTCAGAAAAAATTTCCGCGTAGCACGGCTTATACCACATTTTCGGTTTCCGCACGTAATTTAGCGATTATACTTACTACAGGTAATTCTGCACATTTCCACTAACGTAACCACCCCCGACTTATCGCGAAATAGCGGAGAGGCGTCAGACACAGAAAGAAGACGACATTTACTGTGACTGTATTGAAATTGGAAAAAGTACAAGGATGATATGATCACGGATAGTCCGTGTCCTCGTTCACTGGATCCATGTGCCGGTGTGATTTTTATTTGGCAACCGCGCATGCGCGTGTTCCCTGAGTGTCCTATGAAGTCGGAAATGATATACATGAGCCATAATATTACAAGTTTTATGGGTGTGTTTGAAATTCAATATCTTCGTAAATAATGAGATAGAGCAAAAGTGAAACACAACAATCATACAGTATTCCTTCTAAGCATTTCAATAATGCTACAGACATTTGCTAGCTCATATCGAGTAACCGAGATATGTCCTCCTGAACTTATACAAAATTCAAACATGAGCCATAATATTACAAGTTTTATGGGTGTGTTTGAAATTCAATATCTTCGTAAATAATCGAGATAGAGCAAAAGTGAAACACAACAATCATACAGTATTCCTTCTAAGCATTTCAATAATGCTCATACATAATTCAAATGCGCATCAACCTGTCACTGTCGTGGACAAATCCCAGGTATATCGATATACGACACGTACGGAAAACAACTAGAATACGCAGCGATAAAACAATTTGCCGCTATAATTTAAATTATCTCCGCCCAAAAACCTAACAACACAGTCGTTAATACACGGGAGAGGTGGCGGCAGCGAAAACGGATGAACAAGAACTCGGTCGTTTGAATACTGTGAGTTCGAATCTCTCTCTGCGGCTGAAAACTATCCGCAGGGAGCGAATGCTCACTTAGGTAGACCGTTAATATGTGAGGTTGTAACATAGTCATAATGGCAATGGACGGATTTTGTAGAATGCCTAAAATATGCCCATTTTGTTGTAGGAAATGATTTTGTTTTAATGTGTTAAAAATGTTGTTGGGAAAAGGCACTTTTTCCCAAAAATTCGCCATATTTGCCGAGAAAAATGGATTTTCCATTTTTGGAGAATTTGAACGCCCGCCAGAATTCTCGAACGTCCGAGAAGCTACGCTCACCTCTGATTGGTCCATTGGGTGGCCTAGGCGCAAGGTCACCCGAAACCTATAAATACAGACGCTGTAAATCGGTATTTTGCCTTCTGGCTGGGCAGCAAATAAAGCTCGTTTGAAGGCCGTCTTTTTCCTTACTTGTTGGGGATCTAAGTTGCGAGAGTTGGGTTCCGATATTTGCGCTCTGGTTTTCGTGCAATTTGGCAATATCGTTGCGTTCGTTCGTGATAGAGATACTGCTCGTGGTCTTTGTGTTTTGTTCTTGTCTTTCTCTATCAGGGGGTCGTAACAGTTGGCGACGGGTACCAATTCTAATCAATGGCGTTAGACGGTGCTGACGTTAAGCTGCTGTTGCAGCAACAGATGAAGCTCATGGAGATGCTTGCCCAACGATTGTCCGATGCGAGTTTGGGCCAACCCGCACAACCTGGTGGTACGCAATCTGTTGACAATTTGGCATCCGGTATCTCCGAGTTCGTTTACGACCCGCATGCGAACGTGACGTTCGACTCTTGGTTCCGTCGGTACGATGATCTGTTTCGTATCGAATTTGCCAGTCAAGATGATTCGTGGAAGGTCCGGCTTCTCCTCCGCAAACTTGGCCCTGCGGAACACGAGCGGTACACCAACTTCATCTTGCCCAAGAACCCACGTGACGTCAGTTTCAACGAGACGGTCAATATCCTGTCGCAGATATTCGGTGACCAGTCTTCTCTATTCAACTTGCGGTACCACTGCCTCAAGCTGACCAAGCGAGACTCTGACGACCTTGTCACCTATGCTGGCATCGTGAACCGTGAATGCGAGCGGTTCAAGCTATCCTCCCTCACGGAGGATCAGTTCAAGTGCCTCATCTTTATCTGCGGCCTCCAGTCTCCAAATGATGCTGACCTCCGCACACGCCTGCTCAATCGGATCCAACAAGACGAGTCAGTTACCCTTCAGGACCTCACTACTGAAGGCCATCGACTGCTCAACTTGAAACATGACTCTGCCTTGGTCCAGAATCCTGCTCAGTCCTCAACTGCTGTCAACACAGTCGCATGTCCAAGGCAACAGCAACAACCCTCCCCAACGAACCGCCCAGTGAACCCTGCCTCCAAGAAGACGCCGCCCTCTCCTTGTTGGCATTGCGGCGCATGGCACTACACGCGTTACTGCCCCTTCAAGCAACACCGCTGTCAACGTTGCAAAAAGGTGGGCCACAAGGACGGCTACTGTCAGTCACGCACGTCGGGCAGTCAACGCGCAACTAACAAGCGGCCACGCCCACCTCGGTCCAAACCAATTGCCAGGTCCAGCAGCTTACTTGCTTCCTTCAAAGTCGACGTCGCCTCACGCAGGAAGTTCGTGTCCGTACTGATCAACGGGCACCCAGCTCGTCTCCAGCTTGACACTGCGTCCGACATCACGATCATTTCCAACCGACTGTGGAAGTCAATCGGCCGTCCGCCAGTCCAGCTGACATCCCATTCCGCCACCAGCGCCTGTGGTGGTAAAGTGCAATTAACTGGGCAGTTGCACTGTCGTGTCAGCTTCAAGAACAAAGCCATCGATGGAGTCTGTTATCTCTCTGATCAAATCTCAACCTACTTGGTCTCGACTGGCTTGAACAACTCGGCCTGGCTGAACTACCGATCACTGACATTTGCAATCGCTTGCAGTCCGCCTCAGCGAAGCCGCCGCGCGTCGAGCCTCAGCCATGGAAGCAACCCGAACATCCGTGGTCACGCCTCCATGTGGATTTTGCAGGACCCATTGACGGTATGGTATACCTCATCCTGGTGGATGCATATTCCAAGTGGCCTGAGATCGTCCCACTGACGCACGCCACAACCTCAGCCACAATCAACAACCTTCGACGGATTTTCAGCCAACATGGCCTGCCGGAGACGCTTGTCTCGGACAACGGATCGCAGTTTACCTCGGTCCAGTTCAAGGAGTTCTGCATCCAGAACAACATCCGTCATCTGCATTCACCACCATACCACCCTCAATCCAATGGTCAAGTCGAGCGCTTCGTCGACACTTTCAAGAGAGCCCTTATGAAGTCTCGCGGGGAGGGACCGACGGAAGAAGTGCTGCAAAGGTTCTTGCTCACTTACCGAACCACCCCGAATCCGGCGACTCCCAATGGACTCTCGCCTGCAGAAGCTCTCATGGGACGCAAGCTGAGGACGAAATTTGACGCGATGATTCCAGTGGAAAAACGCCCGGGAGATACGCAGCAGCTCTCCCGACGTGGATTTGCCATCGGCGATCTAGTCTATGCAAGGGACTATCGTCCAGGTCGCCCCCACTGGATTGCAGCAACAGTCCAGCAACGGAACGGCACGGTCCTTTACGACGTCAACGTCGGAAGTGACATCTGGGTGCGCCACCGGAACCAACTCCGCCCACGCCATTCCTCAAGCTCTGGACAAGTTCAGAATCAATTGCCACTGGACCTACTTCTTGACACCTTCGAGATCAGGCAAAACCCGACAGAACAAATTCCCGCAACCGGCAACTTCAGCAACCTCAACCTCTAGACCGAACAGAGAGCTGTCGGCTTTGCAACCAAGGCGATGGACGGACCGCAAACGCAAGCCCACCTGTCCAATGCAGCTCGATCCCCGTCAACGGCGGTACCAATAATGCTCAACAGGGGAGGTGTTGGGAAAAGGCACTTTTTCCCAAAAATTCGCCATATTTGCCGAGAAAAATGGATTTTCCATTTTTGGAGAATTTGAACGCCCGCCAGAATTCTCGAACGTCCGAGAAGCTACGCTCACTCTGATTGGTCCGTTGGGTGGCCTAGGCGCAAGGTCACCCGAAACCTATAAATACAGACGTTGTAAATCGGTATTTTGCCTTCTGGCTGAGCAGCAAATAAAGCTCGTTTGAAGGCCGTCTTTTTCCTTACTTGTTGGGGGATCTAAGTTGCGAGAGTTGGGTTCCGATATTTGTGCTCTGGTTTTCGTGCAATTTGGCAATATCGTTGCGTTCGTTCGTGATAGAGATACTGCTCGTGGTCTTTGTGTTGTTCTTGTCTTTCTCTATCAGGGGGGTCGTAACACTCATACCAGG
>LOND01020057.1:0-31397 GCA_014220965.1 Paragonimus kellicotti
TTTTTTGTTATGCCTTGCTTTCCGTATGTGCCCTCGAGGTTTGAACTAGTAAAATATTATCGATCGTGGTGTTGCACTCCCTAGGTTTTACTCTCCCAACCCAGATTACTAGGAGGTGCTCAGCAAACTTCCATCCTTTCTTCAGTTCATGAATCCAGAATGTTCAGAGTAATGTTTGACAGCGCACATTATTGTGCAATCCAACAACAACAAGCTTGATGAGTCAGTTAAGCTCGGATTCACTTTAGACCTAAAGAAATAATACGGAAATAAGGTCAGTTACATAGCTGCATAGAAGGGCTGGACAGAATACACTTGGCAATCAAGCAACTTTTGAAAACAGACAAACGTTGCGGGATGTTAACATTTCGATTTACCTCATCAGCCGCATATTAAGTGTAAGCAGTATGTATAACAAATGAGCATGGCAACACGTTGCAGACGTCGTTTTGTCCGAAAGCCATTTGGAGTGGCCAATATCTTCAGCCGTCTAGCTTTGCACACCATGATCTACAAAGGGGAGGGTTGCTGAAACATTGTTCGACGGAGCCCGACGAATTTGCACAGGTGATCGGCTGGCACAAGAAGAACATGTCTTAACAACCTCATTTTGTAACGTGCGATCGAAACCAGCAAGCGCGCATGGATTGAATTTGAATTGTGTAACAGAGCGTGCTGCTGTGTTGTTGGCGCCGTTTTAGTTTTCGTTTGTGTAAGTCGTGTGCATGATTTACGTGGTCTCTGGTTTATGCCTGTTCATGTTGTCCTTTTTTCGTGATTATCACTGGAAAACCTGCATCGGATGAAGGCTGTACCCCCGTGTCTCCACGTTGTCCCAAGGTTGGTCCGCAAGTGTTACGGGCATTCAGAGTAAAAACGGCCGGATACCCGGATAAGTTTATCTCCGTTCATAGTAAGAAAAAGACGGAAGGATCCGCAGTTCACACAACACGGAAAACGTTATTCATAAAACTACAGTTCAGGGTAGACTATTTGTCCACTATACTGCGTCATCAGCTTCAATCAGCTGTGAATCGCACATACCCTGCAGCTGAATTGCGCCTCTTATCATCAACTCGGGGAGTTAGTTATGGAAACGCTAGACGTGACACACCTAACTATTCTGTCTCACATGTCGTTTATCAGTTCACTTGCAGTTGCAATGACAGTTATATCGGCAGAACGGACCGGTGTTTGTGTCAACGTATGACCGAACACCTAAAATGGTTGATTCAGTCTGCTGAGCGAACGGACAGTCAAAGGAGCAACCGAACGCGAAACCCGGCGTCGTCAATTGCGAAGCACATCCTTGGAGACAGGTCACAACGTCGACCCAACCAGGTCGTTCACTGTGTTGCTACGGCACCCAAACCCCAAAATTCTGGCCATCAGTGAAGCTGTGCTGATCAAACAAAGAAAGCCAGTGTTGTGTGCGCAAAAATTGATGGTTCACACCGTCCACCTCCCCTGGTAACGGCCTTTTGACCCAAAATTCACTCTGTTCAACTATTGTTGCCACGCGCCTTTGTTATATATTCTGTTTGTATTTAGTATGCGGCTGATGAGATAAATCGAAATGTTAACATCTCGTAACGTTTGTCCACTTGCTGTTTCGATGGGTTGGATAAAGGTAACGCAATGCTTAAAATCAAACAACTACCATATCACAAGTGTTTCATGGTTTATAGCAGGCCTTTCTTTTTCTGGATCCACAGAACACAATGGATAAACGTAACAGTCCAGTGCGACTGACCCTGAAAAGATGCATCTGGTTGCGATCGTAAAATATGCTTGGTCTAGGGCGTTGTTTATTGCTGAACATTTTAAGGCGTGTGAAGGTAAACAATCGCGAAAGCATCGACAACCTTTTTGCTGACACGCCCTGGACAGTGCACATATATGTTTCCAGTAGTCGTTCCCACGTATCTGTCCTCCCGGTAGTGAGACTGATCCTTTAATTTCCGTCCGTTTGCGTCGTGCCATACCATTCACAAGCGATGATGAATGTTATACATCGCTGTAACAGTCACAGCGCGCCCGTCTCGGTATAACACTTGCTACCAGAAAACTGGACGCAAGGCTGGCTTCAAGCCAGTCACGCATGTAAAGCGCCACATTTTGTCTTTGCCCATGAACAACTACTGAAATGATGGCAGTTCGTTCACTGCAGCTATTATTACGCACGAACTGACGGGTCGCACACGATGGGTCATCACGTGTTGACTGCACGCCGAACTCTCGCGCCGAGGGTCGAAGGAACCCAATCCGACATTGAGCTATACATGCTGAAAGTACACTGTTGCAAATAAACTAACCGGAATCGGATGGCTGCTACCAAGGAGAGGAATGAACAACGCCAATACAGAATGACCGCCGTATTGAGACGAGGTGTTTTTTTGGTAAACTGTGTGCATTTTGCTGTTTTTCTAACCGATTGTTTATTCTCGTGCATTTCTCGTGCGGCCACCCAATACGTCTTTGCACTTCACGTTTCCGAACTGACCTCCATTTCATCCAGATGCTTTATATCGTATGAAACAAAGCCTAGCAAAGCAATTATGCATTCAACTGGATATTCGTAATGAAAAACACGAATATCGATCAGGTTATCTTCTCGTAGCCATGGCGATCGAATCACACATACGCATGGTTGTTTGCATTTTCAGAACCGAATACGACCTGTATAGTTCCGGACGCACTCCCCAAATTTTCTCCGTAATCTTTCAATGTAACCAAGCCCTTAGAATTTAGTCGCAGTCACAATATAAATTAGCTGAGTGTGGGGCAATGTTATACGTTGTAGGTGTGTCTTGTGCGAACATTGATAGATCACTATAGTTCTAATCGGAACTGATCCGATAAATTCGACGATGTACTATCACAAATGGTACAACATGGGACTTGGAAAACAACGGTTAAGGCTCAAATGTGCGCTCGACTAAGACAGTCAACGATAAAGTATAAAACATTTTAAATGTAGATATCTCATTCTATTTTTTAATGCCACAGACCGTTTCTCTAATTCCAAAGGTTTGAATTTCTTGTAATTGATTACTAGTGACTCCAGGTACCGGTGTATCGCAGCGATGATTCGTGATTGTATGAACACACCAATGCTTTATCATATTCCAAGCGGATATGGTTCAGCTTAATATTTGTTTTCAGTTACCAGTGCCATCGTAACATTGTGTACCATACCACTCTTCCAATAACACAGGTTGACGCGTTTTCAAAACAGGAAGTGGTCACGTGAACATATGTGTATTGATCCGGATATACATATCCGCGTGGTTCAGTTACGTTTTGGTAGCGTCAAATCGCCGGTTGTCTTGTCACTTGCGTCCTTTGTTATAATGAAACAAACACCAAGGCAGTCAGGGCATGACGCGGGTTCGAAGAACGAGCTACTTGTACCGTTGCTTTAGTTCCAATTGAAATGATCTACGCGCACATTCACCGTTGAAGACGTTTTTTGTTGTGCTCACCAGATTTTCCAACCTAACACAATTCTTGCATTATTGAAAGTCAGTTCAAACAAATCGGTCCGTAGGGATCCTGAAACAAAACTGCGTTGTGACCAATTAAGTCGGGCAAATTTAGTTAATTTTTCACACATTTAGTCACTAACATAATTCAATCATTAATGCTGCGCAAGTCCATCCCGTCAGACAGAAGTCCCTATCATAAAGTAGTCATGTTAGTATCACATGAAAAATTCCGATGAAACATGTCTATTGAGAATGCAGTTCGCTATCCATATGGTACCGATCAACAGTGAACGCGGTCTAGGCCAGTTTCTAGACACGTGGAGAAGAAGAAGACGATTCACAACGTGTTCATATTGTAAGCCGTGCTCGGTTCAAAACTAACTGCCGTTATGAGTAAAAACACGAAGTGATGATTCAAAAGCTACAACCTCAGTGATCATTCCAAAGCTCGTATGTACGATGTTACAGTGTTGGTGGCCTGAACCAACTTGGTGGTACGTAGCCGCGATTTTCTACTAACTGATAGCGAGAGTTTACGTGTACTTTATTGTGTTACGCTATGCAAGATTATGTTTGCAGAAAGCTACTTCAAATTTTCTGACGGTCAGTTTTTCACTTCCGCCAGCGAAACCTAATGTACATACTGAAACGAACCATGGATAGGTTCTGGTCTTGAGATAAAGAGATCACGGTACCACATCTAGATTTGAGGAATACTGGGTAGTCAGTTTGGAGTTGACTACACAGTTGCAGTTAGCAACAAAAGAAATTAACAAAAACGTTGAGGTACATATGCAGTGGGGCTGTTTATTTTACGAGAAAGAGCATTTCAAATGTTAAACCCTACCATGCACAAGCAGCCTCAGAACGCCATTGCTTCAACTTCCTACCTTCTGATTTACTTACTCCGTGTCACGTCCACAGTTCACACAAAACTGGATAGACGAAAAGACATACCACGTGTAGCCAGTCGAAAATTATGTCACGCAAATGAACATCTGTGCTAAAAATGAGGACCTTGAAGGAAATAGTAGGTGAAGAAGTTATCACAGAGAAAGGTTACAGGCATAAAAGACGGCTGTTTGGGGAAAACGTCACTAGACGTTCAAAACTGCCTGTTTGAGGGAATCTCAGTTGCATGAAAGTGGTTAAGGTTACGTGAGCAAACAGGAAGTAGAAGATCGAAGTAAGATCACTCGCGAAGATTGATATGAGAAATTTGGGCAACTAAAACGACATGGGCGCCATCATACTTGAGGGAACAAGGCTGGCGAGTAGAACTATCCGGTGGTTTCACAAGCAAGCTTCTTGAGAATATCTGAAAAGGCCAGAGTATAGGCATGTTTGGTATAAATGATAAATCTAAGTCTAGAATTCAGCTAGTACACTGAGTCAAGCATAATCGTGGCTATCTACTCGGCGTCTGTGAGTACCAGACTACTATCGACTATAGAAATGTGTTTATGCCAGTAGAAATGTGTTTGACTGATAACAGAATGTGAATTCTGTACCAAATGGGCAGCGGAAATATCGGCTAACAATGGACCGAGTGTCTTAGCCACAGCAACAATTTCTATATAGCCAGTTTGTTGGAAGCAAAACCTGACGTCCGCTGTACAGAGTAGCAGACGGTGCTCTAACTCGCACGTAGGCATTCTTATGTTCACGTGATCTGAGTCGATAGATTGGCAGATTGCATTAAACGTCTGCATCAGTGAAACTTTTACGAACAACGAAACAATCTTCATACTGACCGCATTTATTTTGTTACAGTTCAACCTGTCGAACAAGTCACCAACTCCAAAATATTTTACAATTTTTCGAGATAGTGATTGCATTACTGACTGGAGATTGCACGCAAGGCGATTTGGACATTGATAATATTGGCTTCAGTGGTACGGGAGAGTCCGAGAAAGCGAAGCAGTTGCGCTTGCTCGCATCGATCGGGCCAGCCGGCCTGATGAAACCATTGGTCCACGAAGACCAGCGTCCATGCTGGCGGGTGTTACAACAAACGACGCCGAGGAAGATATTTGTGAACAAACGAGACATCTCCCACCTGGTTACAGGCACACTTTGACTACAATACGCAGCATCCACTCACTGTAAGCTACGAAGCGCGCAGGATCTACATCATGGTCTGGCCAACTCGTAGTGTTATCCGAAGGCTAATACCCGGTGCGAGGCGCCTTGATAGCCTCGGGTATTCACTGTTTACTCATATGGTGCGACATACGAAGTAAGCAGGCACACCTACACATACATCCAACTTTCGGGATTACGTAATCCACCCAGAACAGGTATGTGCTTCCGTCGCACCGATAACCGAACAGAACAGTTGGTATGCTCAATTGCGGCGCGGCTCAACCTACCATGTACTAAAATAAATACAGTCTATTGTTTGTACACATTCAAATTAGCCAGCGCAGTTGGCGGAAGTAAGTTATTTGATCAGCGTAGTGTTAGCGTGTTATTTTCATTCTCCGCAGACTAGTTTACATACTCAGTGAGCCGCACACTCTGGTACAAAGCACACGTAATCCAACTTTCGCAGGGTGTGCATTTTGATGAGGCGGCTAATTCAGAGCTTTTCCCCCACACCAGCGCACACCCAACGTTGTCGGACTGTTCACATAATCATCCACCAAATGCACACTAATTAACTGTAACCTACACAGACGTTACGCACATAGTAGATAGGCTCAGAAGAGAAGCAGCTCAAAGTTCAAAGAAAAAGTAAACGACTGATGCTCAGTAATAGACAGAAAACGACTCGCCATTCAGTTTGGTCGCCTGAATATCGGCAGAGGCCAGAACAGCTCAATAACAACAGCGCTGAATACCATGACTGAAGGCATGAATCCCATCCATACTATCTCGAAAGCCTCTAGCTAGGTTAGGGTTTGGTATGCTGAAACCACTTCAAGATCCACAAATAAAATCCAAGCCTTGAAGAGGTTATTTTTAAAAATTCACAAATCCACTAGAATAACGTTTTCAATCTGTTATGACATGCTGGTCAACGATAACGAGAAATGGATGGTGCACGACTATACGAATCATGGACACGTAGCACAGAGCGTAACGATACCCGAAAACCCAGAAGACCTTGACCTTCAGTCGAGAATGTATTTGCTCTCTAACCAAAGGTAACATAGCAGACCAGCGTCTGCATATATATAGTCTTTGAACAGCCTTGAAGAATCCCACCTGAATTGATGCATTAAAAGTGGGATGGGCCAATCAGAGACGGAGGAGAAACGTGCGTCAAAATTAAGTTTTAGCACTGTTATGAAACCGAAAATGTGTCCAGCGTTTCATCCGACAGTTGTGCACAATTGTGTTCGCGATTCATGTCAAAGCTAATAAGTAGTGCCATATACTTATCCTGGCCGGGATATGAATTCAGGTCAAGCTTCCTTGGGACAACCATGTCCGTTTGCGAGTAATGCTCAGGTCGCTCGATCACCTCAAGAGGAGACACAGTAAGCGTCCCTTTAATTCCAATCAATGACCCATAAGGACTTCCCTTAAAGTCGAGATTGCAGGTCATTAAACTTGTTCAGAACTGCTTCGATTACTTGTAAGTAGTAAGGTTTTAAAATATTTTTATTATAGTAAGGATTGGTTAAACACCACTCACAAGTAGCCACAGCTTTTGTAAGCATACACATAGCTGACAAGTTCTAAAAACTGAGAAGTTCAAGTATAACGTTCTTGTTGAAAGCAGTTGGTAGAAAGTCTGTGGGAATATGTTGTTCAATCCACAATTTTCTACAATTCTCATAAATACCAGAGAGCTTGAGAGAAGCATTTTAACGAGTGAACGATGGTTAATCTGACCAAATCAACCTGAAAAGTTCCAATTATTATTCTGATAACACAAGCTAATGAATTCAAAACAGGTCGTAATTAATCAGAACAGGCAGGAAATAAAGTACACCCCGAGAACGCTGAACTGGACAATTCCACCCAAGATGTCCAAAGCATTATCCTCCCTTGATTTATACGTAAGTGGCTCACTTCTTGACGTGAGAAGACTCAAATAAATACAGCAACTACATTGCGTGTATTAACGAGAAGCATAAGGCCGATGAAGCTTGCGCTCGTTAGTGCAAGAACAGGGACCTCAGACCTAGCAACGGAAGTTCGAATCCTGAATATTTGTACCATGCACAATAGGACAACACTTGATCTGCGTAATTCATCTGGACCAACCTCTACTCAACTCAGCCAACCTTGTACTTGATTTGGATTGCGGTAACTATGTGGAAGCCGAGCAGCGACTATAAGCAAGCCAACGATTGTGAACGGTCACCTAGATGTTTTACAAACGAGTCATTTGTGCCAATTCACAATTGCCAGTAATGTGAACTGAAACTCAATAAAAGGGTGTAACTGGTTAGTAAGACAATATTCATACAACTAACGGCAATGTTATAAAACGATGTTACGCACAACTGATCAAAACACGTACGCTAATCTGAAAAATATCAGCTACTTACAAATACCGAGTAGGCAGAGCTATGGCATACATCCGGATATATAACCGATCAAATCGTTTCGTGATCGACAAGAATAAATTGTGCAAAAGCAAACAACCGAATTGGTTCCCAAAAGTCCACTTTCTTTATCGATTATTGATCAGTTGCAGGTCATAGAGAAAGCGTAGATTTAGGGTGAATAAAAATGTAAAACATGCCCAAAAGCCAAAAACTCGTATTTGATGGCAGTTGTCCTATTCAGATAGATTCCACGGCGAGTCCACTGTGAAAAAGAGCACTAGACACTATTTTTGCTCTTGTCTGAAATTACCAATAGCCCACATTCTTGGTCCTACTAGAATTTAGGTGTTGGTTCTTGTGATTAGGATGAAAGCGGGTTGATCATACACTATCTGAATTACCGAATTGTCATATCCACACACTCGGTCATAACCAGCTGTGTTCAAAACTGGGATCGCCTGACTGTCTCAAAAGAAGACAACATAACCGTCCCATCAATTTCAACAGATAATCTGTTGGGTTGAAATCACAAGCGCAATTTGGCTCTCTCGACAATCTTTTCGAACAGCAATGGGTGGTCAGAGGCTTTGATTGTTACAAATCCACAATGACGTGGTCAACGGGATTCACAAGTGGACCTGATTTCATTTAACGGTCGGGGCCATGGTGGCACCAATGATAATACCTAACAAAAGAAAAACTTCAATCCAATGATTCGTTTTGAAGAGGGTTTAACCTGATTGTGAAGGTTGAGGTCCAATGTGAATAGCCTTTAATAGAACAGCTAAAATCCTCGACTATACATTAGTAACTAAAAATATTGCTCAGCGAAGTAAATCAGGTTTAGGATATCAATTCGTGGGGGTCACCAATTGGAATAAACAAGACAGTTACCATAATCCCAGTTGATCGCCAAGTAAAATCCTCGGCTACTCGCTCTCTACTCAAACTAGTAAGTATGATGGGTTCTGTAGGGACTGGTGAGTTGTGATCACGCTCCTGAACGTTTGGTACCAAGTAATTAGAAGGCCCGAGTGTATGAGTGGCACGCGCAAATCGTAGAGAGAGATTCGTACAGTGAACTGGAAGTGTCCTGTTTGCATATTTGCGTACGTGCTAATTTGAACGAACAACATGACTTGAATTTACATACCACTAAAGTTTGTCTTTAGTCATGTTGGTTGAAGATGTTGACCGTAGAAAAAAAACTAGAAGAGTAGAGTTCGGTAAATAGATATTAGGTAGTAAAAGAGAGCACGAAAGTATGTACAAATTAATACACAGCGGACAGGGCAGACATTCATGATTGATTGTAAGGGCCAGCCGCCAGTAGAAGATACGGATGCACATACTGCAAACCAAGAATAGAAGTCCGCCGAGTGAAAAAGGTCTCGTGCAGACATGTGTCAGAGGCTGTTGGGCCAATAACGGGGGAATAATAGCTCAGGAAATTGGGGTTCACCGCACCAAGAGTGGTCTGGCCACGGACGATTTGTTGTTTGGATGTACGGTGCATTGCGATCAGACCGACAGTAGGCTGAGATGTATTCGGGGTTGCTGCCTGGTCTGTTGTAATGGACGGGGGCTGACTACGCGTCGACGAGCGACCAGTGCTGATGTCCCAAATACGCAGTGCTCCATCCAGACCACCGGCAGCCAGACGACCAGAATTGTCTGGACAATAGGCAAGTGATACGATGGGTCCGGTCAGCCATTGACCGCAATCATTAGGTGTCGTGGACAGTTCAGTGTTTCCTTGTTGACATTGTAAAATGGAAGACGTGGTCGTGGCGGAATAGCCACCCAATTGCCCCACTTGATGTCCAGTGCCCAAGTCCCAAGCACATACTGCGCCACACCAACCTCCACTGGCCAAATAGCGGCCACAGGGAGAAAAGGCCAGCGCCTGTACAGAACCCTGAAATTAATAGGACCTGTGATAAATATACGTTGATTTTCTTCTTCAATTGTGTAACAAAATATAGGACATAACGCAAAATGTGAAGCCAAGTGAAATTAATACACGAACTGATGCTACGCAATAATGTATGCAGTATTCCAGAACTAGTACAGACGGTGTGCAAATCAATCTAATTAGATAAGCACGGAGATAGACATGCGAGTCTTTTGCATTTGATCGAATGTCGTGGCGAACAATCCTTTGGACACAACTCTGACTGACGATTCCAGAAAGGTAAATTTATTGTATAAAGATTATCAAGTTGTCAACAGATAGGTCGAAAGTTGTGATAAGTTTCAAGTCCTGTTTACTCGGCTGGTGGATCCAGGCCGTAGCTTTTCACTAGCAAGATAGTTTTCCAAGTTTCACGTCGTAATTCGTCGAGATATTCTAACCCTCCTACAAGTTATCAGTTGGTCATTTTCAATTGCAGTACCGTGTACAATGACAAGACGAATCGGAACTTATGACAACGAACGGTAAAACACTCGCAAAGTGGCCATTACATGCGGTAACCAACACCAACAACGCGGGGGTTGAGCGAAGAGCCGGTGTCTCCGAATACCAAACACTTCGAGTACACGTACTTCGGCTGGTCCAATCGCACTGTTCATCGCGTTAACCAATCGACAGCCAAGTCATTCGAAAATGTGCTTGGCACAACCCGAAAAGTGCAATGTTCCACGATAATACAAATTAAAAGTAGGTTACAGTGGTTAGAGTAAAAGTTGAACCGGTCGTATTTTCAACTGTACAACGGAAGAAGAAGATACATTATTAAACGCACAATCGTTCAGTGAACTCTGGGGAAGAAACAGACTTAAGATTCACAGAAATTCTACGCCAGGTTGCGAGCACGCAACAGTCAGTGAGTATGTTTTATTACAAGACTGAATAAAGACTTGGACAACTATAAGAGTAGAGGATTAGTGTTGTAAATTTGTCGGCAGGTTTCCAACATGCCCTCAAATGTGAATCAACAATAAAATTATTAAAATATGTCAGTGCAATGCTGCTGTATAAAGCTAAAAATGATTTGTGGATCATTTATGGGCCATCAACGACGACATTCACGCCACTGAGTTCGATTAGTCACCATCTCACTTAACGTCTCTAGCCATCCACACTGCGAGTCGCGAAACGAACCCGACCTACAGTGACCAACTCCCTTCGTGAACGATTTCATTTGTCTACGCCAGGTCATCATCTGTCCACCTCGCACCTTACGCCAGTCGGCCGCAGCGTCGGCAGAGTGTTCGGTGTGGCAAACGACTAGCTGGCATCCTTAATACATGACTTAACCATCTAAGTCTGTGTGAATCTAACGATTGAGTATGAAGGCGTCAATAGGTCTGTAAATGAGGTGACACGGTTGGCAAACACTTTCAAAAGTATTATGAAAATGTGAGTTCCCAGATTTTCATGATAGGGAGACCGGAGTATACTGTGACAAAACGTAACTCTCAAGCATTTGGATGACATTTTTTTGAGAATGCATATACTCTAAATCTGTAACAACACATTCAGCTCCATAAGTCGTTGATGGCGACAGCCAGTAAGTAGTTAAAACAAAAATACATGCATTTTTGGCGTTCGTAGACAGGCGACAATCAGCTGACCATCCAACGAAAATATCAAACCAAGCATTGTGAAATAGGATGTTATTTAAATGCCGAGGGTTCTCGTTTGTTTCATAACTTCTCAATGAATTTACTCGACGTAACTACGGTGGCAAAAACCATCATACGAAAGTAGGTGTCTTGTGGTTGATTAGATGAACGAAACCGATAACAACCATTTACAACACAAAACGGACAAACAGAATAAAGGTCCTACCTTGTGGCCGGTGTACAGTCGAACTAGTTTGCCCGAACGCACATCGAACAACCGTACTGCTCGATCAGCACTGCCCGTAGCTAGATAATTCACGTTGGGGTGCATCATTACCGCGGTCACATCACTACGGTGACCGATGAATACACGAAGAGCATCGGGCGAATGGTCTGTGGCGTACAAGTGTGCACTCCGATCGGCTCCGCCCGTGGCCACATAGTGACCGTAAACGGGGGCCCAAGTCACGCACCAAACCGGCAACAGATGATCACGCCATACGGTAAGCGCACCACCCCAAAGTAGACTGGACCACAACCGGACAGTCCCATCGGAGCCGCCAGACACCAACAACTGACGATCCGAACTGAATGCAACTCCATGAACGCTCCCAACATGACCGAGCAGATCACGTGTCGGATGTGTTTCGCTGAAGGAAGGATTAAGCAGGTTACCACAGGGATAAAACATGAAACAGCTAAATTAGATATTCTAAACAAAGTACTGCAGCAACATTAACAGCCAGCTTACTCGTTCTCGTCATGAAGCATCTTGGTTTTCACGCGTGAATCGTCTTTGTCTAAAAGCGCTAGTTCAGTGGCAGGCAGCATGCGTCGCAGTGATTCCGGCCCCAGGGACCAAACACGAATTCGTCCGGATCCGAAGCCGGCTGCCAGCCAGCCGGAATTATCAGTGAAACTAGCACATGTGACACCCCCACGTCGTATGGCCAATGTGGATTCGCCTGCTTGTATGTTGCACACCGTGTATAATACTACGCTGGTTCCAATAGCTTTTTGAGACTGGCGGTGACTTTTGAGTAAAGCCGCGGTTTCACGAGCTAACGTTTGTCGTGATTCGATAAAGGTTTCACTGAGCTGTGTGACAAAATACAGTCAACGGTTTGGCATCAATTAACGACATTGGCTGATGTAAGAATGTCACCATATGTAACACACAACAGCTGAGCACGGATTGACGTTCGATGGATAACAGAATCAAAATTAACCAGGGTCTGAATGGGCGATTAGCACAGCTCGAGAAAATCCCATCGGGAAGGTAGCGAGATTCAACTTGAAGGCGGTATTTTCAAATGCTAATTAACTTGTCTATTTTTGTTTCCATTTATACAATTCCACAATATTCAGCTCATACGAATGGACTCAGTGACAAGCCAAATTGAGCACACACTAGTGGATTTAAGTATCACTTGTACTTAAGTTGTTAGTCGAGCAAGCAATATATAATACAGAACTCCAATACTGAGGACGATAGGTCGAACGGAACTACCGCCACGTTTCAAAAAACAACGGATTGCCAGACAAACCCACCTGCTTTGTACCTAGGATAGACGGGGTGCTTCTAGGCCAGAAATGAGCTCCTCAACACATTACGCATGAACAATAGGCTGCCAAGTTCTATAGTAAGGTTTCAACATTTTCCAAGTGGCCAACGAAGGAGGTAATCGGCAAGATCCAACGATGAGCTAGATACTAACATAAATAGTAAGCGGGTTTGGCCCTCAAATGTGAATCAGATTCGTTTCTGTCACACAAACGAGGATCCATTATTGTAAAACACGTTAGTTGAGCCAGATATGATTAGTAGTCAAATATTTGTGCGTACCATATTGTTCCAGTCCTAGAACCCTGGTTGACGAACCAGATATTAAATGAGGAAAAGCGGTCCGCACTCAAACAATGACTCTACACAGAGACCACCATCGGCACAACGCGACTTTTCCATGTGAAATCTAAGGATTACCAGTACCTATGGATAGTAACACTGTCAGACAAGGCATAGAATCACAATCGATAGAGTTTGCGTGGACACGACTTACAAGTGAACGCAGCTGAAAAGTCAACCTGAATCCGAAGGCTATGGTCAAATGCAAGAGGTGTTCAATTCATCATTTCTTAAATTTTTTAATTACAAATAGCCTTTGCTATTCTGTTTTCGTTTTCCTTGGTAGCTGCGTGCTGTATGACACAAGGTCTATACTTGTGTAAGGCATGACGATATATATGTATGCACACACAGGAACGAAAACTATGAAATAATTACTTGAAGAATGTTTGCGCGTCTCAGATCGAAAGCAATTTAAAAAAACTATTGTACAGGTTCATCGCGTTTGGCCACATACGACAGCCCTGCATGTAACGACAGAGCAAAATTGGACAATCTTCGGTTAACTTGAAAAGATCCTAGCAACCGGGCTGTCAAAACGTAGACTGGAGTAAATTACAGCTATAGTTGTTCCACACTGGGAGGAATGCCTCACTTTTGTACCTTGGGTAATGGAATGCGATCCAGCATAGGGGAATTCGAATCCGTCGCCTTACGACCATCTCGGCTCACGGACGATCCGCTGATGCTCCCGGAATGACTGGAGCTGAGTCCATCGCGCCGTTTTCGTTTTTTCACGGGCGTTTGGTCTCCCTCAGCGTCTGACGTGGTTCAATGTAAGAGCGGTGGAATAGTATCAATGTTTTCTGAACACGCTAGCGTGTCATAAAGAAACAAAGCATGTGATAAACATCCAAATAGTCTCGACAAACCTAGGTCAAAATTCCGGCAGAGCCGCTAAACAGAGTGACAGTAACGGCAATAAATATATTTGTGAAGTGATGCGAGAAACAGGCCTGAACAAAAAAGCTGCTATCCGCAGGTAAGCGGTGCATAAAAGCGAGAACAGGCAAATACTTTCCACATTCATTAGAAAGATGACAGGCGACTAGTGAAAATGTTTTTTGGAAACAATAGTCTGATCTGTGACTCACCATCATCGACGTGATCACCACCTGTAGTGGATCCGTCCCCCGTTGTTTGCGATGCATCGGTTGGCGGCCCCAAAGATACGATTAAAGATGGGTCAGGCAACAAACCGTAAAGAACCGGGTCCCGATTCGCGTCTTTGGCCGCTTCACCAAACAGAGCTCCACGCCGACAGTCAAACTGAAGTCTGGTTCTAGGGGGGCCGTCGATTACTAAAATACGAGACGGTCGACACCAAGTGACCAGATATACCTTGCACGGAAAGTTGTTCATTCAAAATACTTTGTATAACATGCAAGTTGTTCTCTTGCAAGAATGGTTTCAACAGTGCATAGGAAGTTGCTGCCACACTGATCACAAACTCGGAAGATTTGAAAGTCTCCACCAAAGGATTTAACAACAGTTGATCGGAGTCGGTTATGTTGGCGAGTAGAATAATGTCTGATTGATAGAAATCTTCCTGATATTTACGATAAGTCTCCAGGAATGTTTTCGCTTTGAAAACAAGAATTAAACACTGAAATGATTACCTACCCTCATTGTATAGTCCACCGCTGATAAGGCGAAGGTACAAATGTACGAATATGGGATACAAAAGAGAAGACAGTTCCAACTAAAACGATTAACGACATTTGGAAGGACAACTAACCTTGTGGTTATCTGGAACCTTATCAATAAATTTCAGTAGGGTATCATATTTCTCACCGAAGCTGCCTGGCTCATCTTTTACCTGGCTATAAAAAGCGGCTAGTCTAGAATGTCTAGGTCTTACGCTTTGAACTTCAATAATTCCTCTGCACATTGGTTATCAACTAAGCCAGCCTCTTGTCTTAGTATCAGTTCGGCTTCCTTCACGATCGATAGGGAGCAGAGTGAGATAACAAACCTTGAAGTTATACTTTTGTAATGTCTTCAACGCAGCCAAAATCTCTTCGTTTAGCGGAAGAGTCATGTTAGATTTTAGAAAGTCGAAGGAACAAAAACCAATATCCGAGAATTCTATGAATACCTGCAAACGAGAACACACTGTTCATAATGTACACAGAGAAAAGGAAAAGAAATATAAATGGGGTACGAGCATCAAACCATAGGGATTTGTGTCTCTCAACTCTTATTTACAATCCTAAACGCAGGTCAGTGTTTCTCATTTATACATTAGTAAGATGGGGACCAGACGACTTTGACCTGCAATCGCTGTTATTGTTTAGAGTCAATATACAGTGAAGACGGCCACCTACATAAACTAGCACGCCTGCCACGAGAGGAAAAAGTGAGTTACGTAAGAAGAAAAATACGAGGAAAAAAACACTTAAATGCACAATACAGGCACCACTTACTCCTGTTTTTCGTTGTTAGACAGCATTTGTAAGTATAAAATCGTTCATTCTTTTAAAACCCCAGCCAGAAGGCCGGGAAAATTCTATCGAAGTAGACCATTCAACGTCAAGGTATTCCTTCCCAAACGCAAGCCGTGCACAGGCTAACAGATTACCGTTTCCAGCTTAAGACGTAAAAATGAACGAAATCACGACGGTGAATTAGTATTCCTGAGACATGCCAAAGTCATCGAAACCTGTAAGACGAAACTGACCGGCCGATTGATAGACAGAATCCGTCTGACCTGAAAACACTCTGACCAACGTCCTCATAGCTGAAACATGGTGTTCTTATTACATATCGTTAATACTTTGGGGACGCCTATAGATGGAAACACTCTGCGCATATCATCCGCGCGGACGGATCAGATTTTTTAGCCGCACAATAATAAGGCTTGCACGGTAAAACCATACACACAGCTGTTCATACAGACCTCAAGAGCATACTGGTGCCACAGATGGCATAAGTTAGCAGACGCTAATCAGGCAGTGTAGCCTAAAGAAGGACGTAGTGGCTGTTGAGCGTGTCCAGCGCGCGGCTACCAAACTAGTCACGGGCTAAGAAATGTCGCGTACGAGTCTCGACTCGAAATTCTTCATCCGTATCCACTCCACGGTGATTTAATTCTCACACACTTCTTCTTAGAGTAGGTCTCGTTGAACAGTTCTTTATGATAGCGAATGATGACGGCCGGCGAGGACATAACAGGAAGCTTTTCAAGCTTCGTCCTCGGACCTTCCTTAGGCAGCAGTTCTTTTCTTACAGGGTTATTAACCTTTGGAACAGCCTTCCTTCTGAGGTCGTTAGCAGCGCTTCTAGAGATCGCTTTAAAACATTATTTGGTTCTGATTTGCTTGAAAGATCTTTATGCGAGTAATCTTACACTGTTCTTAATAATCTCCAAGAACAGTGTTACACCCTGTTTTCAATGATGCATTTCAGATCAACAGACGCCCGCTTGACACTGAGCAAGAAAAACCGACTGGATCCGGGTACTTTGGGCCTCCTGCCTCGAACCCGTGTATCAATCGCTGAATCGCCAGCTTCACGTCGGTCACCCGGGCATCAGCCGAATGAAGGCGTTGGCTCGCAGTTATGTCTACTGGCCGGCATGGATGAACAGCTGGAGCAACTGGTTAGATCTTGCCACGGTTGTGCTTACGCATCTAAAGCACCCCCAAAAGCTCCACTGGAATCTTGGCCAATCCCTACGGCTCCATGGTCGCGGGTACACTTGGATTTTGCTGGGCCTCTGCACGGTCAGAACTTCCTGATCGCCGTTGACGCTTACTTCCAAGTGGCCAGAAGTTGTCTTGATGTCAACCACTACCACAGCACTAGCCATCCTACAACTTGGGAAAATGTTCACCCGGTTCGAATGTACAACATCGGTTGGTAGCAATCAGACACAGTTCACTTTTTCAATATTTTCAGAATTTTGTCATCTGAACGGCGTTGATCACATCCGATCACCGCCTTACCATCCTCAATCCAACGGCCAGGCAGAGCGCTTTGTGGACACGTTCAAACGTGCCCTTCAGAAAGCTCAAGGGGGAACGACTGTGGAAGTGTTGGAAACATTCCTAATACACTATCGAGCAACTCCAAATCCGCAAACACCTGATGGACGATCTCCAGCTGAGGTTCTTATGGACGGAAAATCCGATTTGTTTACGTTTTATTTTATGAAGTCTACACTACTTGTCTCTGTACAAAACAAACACCACTTGTTTGAATTGATTCTACTTAGCAATACACTTTTGGTGCGCGCGTCTCGTCTCCTTGGTGCTCCTGTTCCGCGTAGATCGGGATTGCCTATAGTGAGCTATTCAGCGACTGCATTTTGAACTGACTATTCGCGTTTATACCTTTGTATCGGGCTAGTCCTCTACAACTTGGTGAGCGTGTGTGACTTTTGTTACAGGCATTGTCAAGCCTTCGTCTACTCTGCAGTCTTTCTCCTACAGTTCTCCCCAAAGATCTTGGTATTTCGACGCTTACCTATTTTATCTCACCATTAGTATGTCTTCCAATATTGGAACAGGAAACAACTGCCTCGGAGAACACTGTCATGATTAAACTTCCTGAGTTTGGCAGTAGAGACCCTAGATTGTGGTTCGCACAAATTGAAGTTATTTTCGACTTCCGGCGAATCCACTCACAGCGCACCATGTATTACGTCGTCTCGAACTTACCTGAGGCCGTGGCTGCGGAAGTTGCTGATATAATTTATGAGCGTCCAGCTGATAACCCGTACAATGTCATCAAATCAGCCATTATTAACAGGATGGCAGCTTCTGACGAAGACAACCTTCGCAAGCTCCTTGCTGGCGTCGAAATGGGAGATCGCACTCCTTCACAGTTGCTTCGACACATGACCCAGTTGTCGAACAAGCAGACTGTCAACGAACCAGTGTTGCGCGAGTTGTGGCTTCAGAACCTCCCATCGCGAGCTCTGTCAAATTGTTATGCACTTGTACCTTTTCCTTCATCTACATTATTCATCACGTTCTCTATTTTGTATTGCAGCTATATGGCTTGTTGAATAAAGCCTATCGTTCCGGCAACTCACATTCTCTCTTAGTACCAATCTGTTTCGAATCACCACAATTTATTCAACTTGTAAAATGGCTGATCGTATCTTGCGTCCTGATCGTTTCGACGCCGACCCTCACTCGCCTACTGCAACTGATCAGTGGCTTCACTGGCGGAAGACATTCGAGAACTTCCTTTCTGCTGCAAAATCGCTTGAAATAGACGCTTTGTCTACTCTCGTTAATTATGTCAGTTCATCTGTATACAAACACATCGCGGAATGTGACTCCTACAAAACAGCCATGTGTACACTCCAGAATCTCTACATTCAACCAAAAAATACAATTTTTGCTCGGCATGTCCTATCCACTGCTAAGCAAGAGAACGGGCAAAGTCTGAGCGAATTCCTTCAGAAACTCAAAACGTTGGCCTCGGACTGTGATTTCCAAGCAGTCTCTGCTGAATTGTATCGTGAAGAATTTATTCGTGATTCATTCATTCGTGGTTTGAACTCTCATTCTATTCGTCAGCGACTACTCGAATATAAATCCTTGGACCTCACTTCAGCCTTCGATGTAGCTAGACAATTGGAACTAGCCCAACAGCAATCACTCTCTTACAATCAACAACTCTCCTGCACCATGTCCCCACAAGCTATTGAGTACCCTCAAACGCTCGTCCCAAAGGCATGACATCGAATGTACGGCAGCCACAGGCAACTTTCCAAAACAGAATGGCTCTTTGTGCTATTTCTGTGGATTACGTCGGCATCCGCGAAGGCAGTGTCCAGCTCGTGATGCTGTCTGCAAACGCTGTGGAAAGAAAGGGCACTACGAACGGGTGTGTCAGTCTTCTAAGACTATACATTCTGCTGCAATATCGGAATCTGTATTATCGTCTATCACAGTTGCAGCGGCTCCCGCGTGCTTGTCAGATGCTGTCGTTGAGATTTACGTGAACGGTATTCGGTTACAGGCTCTCATTGACACAGGCAGTTCGGAAAGCTACATATCTCATTCTGTTGTTCGGGCACATAAATGGGAAATCCATTCTTCCCGTCAAAGGATCACTATGGCATCTACCAGTTTATCCAGTTTCACACTCGGTCACTGTTTCGTTTCTATTCGTTTCAAACAACTGTCATACAACTCTATCAAACTGTCACTTCTCAACAACCTGTGTACTGATGTATTACTAGGACATGACTCCGAGTAAAATGCGTCCTTGACGCCGATGTCACTACAGTCAGTAGGAGCATAAGCAGACACAATGAATAAATTTCTGAAAGTTTTGCGTCTAGAGCTGGTTTTAACAGAACCTGCCAAGCGGACGGCACAAAGTCTACCCGTTCAGAAATCCAGTAACTATCATCCACTCGTGCGTCAACCAACAACGCTAGGAAAACTAACCCGAAAAGGACTTTAGGATGGAGTTATTAGATCTCAGTTATCTTCAACCTTCCAAACTTATCCATATTTATATCTTTTCGTACTTCTACACCTCCCACTTGGATTACTTTTCGTCCCAATTTTTTCTCCTATTCTACAAGTTCAACTCTCCTGAGGCTAACATTTTTCCACAGTCCACCTCGGTTTTCATATACCAGACATTTTGTGTTGTGAAAAAATGACCTTATTTTAGGACATCCAACTTTTGCTTCAGATTGTCTCACCACAGAAATATTGTCAGTTTCCTTTTTACTATTGTGATCATGGTAATTTACAGATGTACTCCCCTACTCAATTCTTTAGGACACTACACAACAACGTACGATGACTAATCCATATCACGTGGCACCGTCATATTGTCTTACATAAATGGGTTCTTGAGGGTCAGTTTACAGGAGAGTATACCTGTGGGAACCGCTCTTGCCTGAAGTTTCTGCGAAATCTTAAAAGCCGAGCAAACAAACGACTGTTTACTACTGGGCAACAATCACTTTTATTTCATACTTCTTATATACAGAGAATTCTCGAAGTATGGATAAACTCTTAATGTGTAAATCCCCGTTCGTGTAGTAAAAAAATCATTAAACCGACTGTGTTGGTGAGTACTTTAATGAGGTAGGAAATCGCTGTGTGCCGCTTCCCTTCCTCAAGGTCTCCAGTGACATCAAAGCAGAATCACACAGTCACGTCAATGTGGGGATTACAGTGAGTTCCAATTAGAGCAACATATGTTCGACTGATCTCAGAAAACCAGTTTTTTGGAGCTACCAGATTTACTACATCGATAAAAGTGCGCCAAAGCGAATCAGAGAAGCGTCATTTACTCACCATATAGCTGCACGTACGAGAGGGTGGTTGTTCAGATGCTACCAAGAAAGCATTCTATGATGACCAAACACTTAAAAGTCATCGTACTAGCATGTGGTTTGAGTGCTCCACTTGGTCACTCAACTCAACAAGAGAAGTGGCTGGGTGGTATGTTTAGCATCAGCACAACGAACCGTAAACAAACAGACCACTGCAAATATATGCATCTCACAATATCCAAATTCCGAGGATTGCATAGTGTCACACATAGATTGCTCTATACACCTCAGTCATAAGAGACAAGCCGATCATACAACAATTAGTTGTAGGTGGCGTCATTCTGGTGCTGTCGTGCATTTTGGAGAAATCACCTGGACTCGGATGATAATATTGTGCGTGCCCACTTCGTTTTCTCATGTGATCAGACGCTACGCACTCGAAAATACGAGATAAACAACCGGCACCATGAGATTGAACCGTGACGCGGTATGACAGCTTAATGAACAAAAAAGTGTTATGCGGACGCGCAACATCAAATTATTGGGTTATGAACTCTCAAAAGGTGTCATTAAACCGGATCCGGAACGTCTCCGACCATTGAAAGAGCTACCAGCCCCGTCAAATCTCAAAGCACAAGAGAGAGTTATCGGTATGTTTGCTTATTACTCTCAATGGATCTCACAATTTTCAGACAAAATCAGTGTGCTCGTCAGAAATAAGACCTTTCCTCTTCCCGAAGAGGCTCTGACTTCGTTTAACAATCTTAAGAAAGAGATTCAAGACTCAATGATCGTTAATGTTGAACCCAGAGTGCCCTTGACAGTTGAGACTGACGCATCAGATATCGCCATCGCCGCAACGCTAAGCCAGAATGGACGACCAGTTGCATTTTTCTCCAGAACTTTAACACCATCCGAATGTAAGCATTCTTCTGTCGAGAAAGAAGCCTACGCTATTGTAGAAAGCTTAAAAAAGTGGCGGCATTTTCTTCTGGGTCACCATTTTAAACTCATCACAGATCAGCGCTCCGTATCCTTTATGTTCGATCAAAGAATAGATAGGAAAAATCAAGAACGAGAAAATACAACGTTGGCGACTGGAACTTTCCAACTTTCAATATGACATTCTTTACCGTCCTGGCTCTGATAATCGTGTGGCTGATACTCTGTCGCGCAACTTTAACTGCTCTGTTACTCATGCTATCGATCTAAAAACACTTCATGAATCATTGTCACCCTGGATGTACCCGTATGTTCCATCTAGTCCGTGCACGCAATCTACCCTTCAGCCTGGAGGATGTCAAACGGATCACCGCTCAATGCAAAGTTTGTGCTGAAACCAAACCCCGTTTTTTCATTCCGCCACACACACCCAACCATTCGAGAGACTAAGCATTGATTTTAAAGGACCCATTCCTTCATCCTCAAAGAATAAATTCTTCTTGACAATTATCGATGAATTTTCCCGCTTCCCTTTTGCCTATCCGTGTACCGACACTTCTTCCTCTACAGTGATTAATTGCCTTACCAATTTATTTTCCATTTTTGGTTTACCTTCATTCATCCATTCCGATCGTGGTTCTGCTTTCATTTCGAAAGAATTACTTTCATTTCTCCACGACAAGGGTATCGCAACCAGTCGTACTACAGCCTATAACCCACAGTCAAACGGGCAGGTTGAACGTCTGAACGGTACCATATAGGAAAACTATACTATACTATATTGAACACTGGGAAACTGTGCTGCCAGACGCGCTTCATTCTATACGTTCCTTACTGTGCACTGCGACCAACTGTACTCCACACGAGCGAATGTTCTATCATAACCGTAGAGCTTCCACGGGTCTCTCCTTACCAAGTTGGTTAGTGAACTCCGACAAAGTCCTCCTCCGAAAACAAAACCGGACGTCGAAATATGATCCGTACGTAGAGGAGGTTGAGTTGGTAGAATGTAACCCGACATATGCTCGCGTCCGCCATCTCGACGGCCGTGAGGACACAGTATCCTTACGCAATCTGGCACCAGCTGCAGAGGATACAAGAAGGTTGGCATCTTCTCCTGAGAAAATTACTGGTTGTAATACACTGTCACCCGCTGTCCTTGTGGTACAGGCTTTTGAGCCAAAGGCTTTGGTTGAGAACCCTAATCGTTCTCCTGTCTAGGTCTGGGCGTCCTGGCAGTATCTCAGCCCACACACAACCATGAATATTCACAACAACAATAAATCCATACTGCATCGGCCGTCTCGCAGTATAAACCGGGTCGCCCTATCTGCTGCATACAGCAGGGTGGATAGGCGAAAACATGCTACTGCTGACTTCCTTCTCCACTGTCCTATCAAATTTAGCTCTCAGTTTCATCCTGAAACCCAGTCTTAGTAATTACCCTACAGGTCTCACAACAGATAAAGCTAATCATAGAGACACTGTCTCGGTAAATCCAATCTCTTATCATCTAGACCAAGGCCCCCCGTCCCTTGCTTAGGTCAAGAAGGTCAGTTAACACAGGTGCTTTCAACGTGAGCATCTTAGAACAGGTAGGCCAAAGGGCCACTTCCGCATGAATATTAGACTCGCTGAATGTCGATGCCTATTGTATTTCACATATTAGAATTCAAGACAGTAGTCAACGTGTGGAACTGGCAGTACCAACATTGTCTACCGATATTGGTTATACACTTCGGATGACTCCACGGCCGCCACTACAGGTCAGGCTGGAGTAGGTATAGTCCTCAGCACGACGGCCGCAGCCGCATTAGTAGATTGGATTCCTGTTAACAGTAGACTGTGCCGTCCGCTTGGCAGGTTCTGTTAAAACCAGCTCTAGACGCAAAACTTTCAGAAATTTATTCATTATGTCTGCTTATGCTCCAACTGACTGTAATGATGTCGGCGTCAAAGACGCTTTTCACTCGGATGTAGCCGCCATCCTTTGGTCGACACAACAGTCATTCTGGCCGGATGTAAGGACGCCCAGGTTGGTCGCCTTGAGGAGACTGAGTCTCGTTCAGGTGGCAGGTTTGGGATAGCATCATATCGATCAGACTATAGCAGACTTACTGACCTTAACTACGGTGACAATTTCAAGGAGCGACGTTCTTGTAGAACAGTGCTTACGAAAATTGAGGGCTGAATAATAAAGTTATGGACGTTGTTGACCTGTTCAGGTCAGATTTATTTTCCATTTTTGGTTTACCTTCATTCATCCATTCCGATCGTGGTTCTGCTTTCATTTCGAAAGAATTACTTTCATTTCTCCACGATAAGGGTATCGCAACCAGTCGTACTACAGCCTATAACCCACAGTCAAACGGGCAGGTTGAACGTCTGAACGGTACCATATAGGAAAACTATACTATACTATATTGAACACTGGGAAACTGTGCTGCCAGACGCGCTTCATTCTATACGTTCCTTACTGTGCACTGCGACCAACTGTACTCCACACGAGCGAATGTTCTATCATAACCGTAGAGCTTCCACGGGTCTCTCCTTACCAAGTTGGTTAGTGAACTCCGACAAAGTCCTCCTCCGAAAACAAAACCGGACGTCGAAATATGATCCGTACGTAGAGGAGGTTGAGTTGGTAGAATGTAATCCGACATATGCTCGCGTCCGCCATCTCGACGGCCGTGAGGACACAGTATCCTTACGCAATCTGGCACCAGCTGCAGAGGATACTGTAATGACCGACGAAGCAGAATTAGAGAAGGACAATGAAGCGCCGATTCAAACTCAGTGGCTCCTCCGGTATCAGCGTTTGAAGAAAATCGTGACACTGATTCCAATAATCACGTCTACGAAACTCTTCTGAGTCAGCAACAGAGAATGAGACCCTACGTTCTGAGGAGTCGAGAGGTATAATCCCTACATCACATTACTCGTAGTTGTGCTCCATGACTCACGAAAGTCCTGCCGAATTTACTGCCAGAGGGGGGTGAATGTTATGCACTTGTACCTTTTCCTTCATCTACATTATTCATCACGTTCTCTATTTTGTATTGCAGCTATATGGCTTGTTTACAAGTTGAATAAAGCCTATCGTTCCGGCAACTCACATTCTCTCTTAGTACCAATCTGTTTCGAATCACCACACAAATATTGGCTGTTTCAGACAACATACCGTTGAGTAAACTAGCAGAGTTGGCTGACCAGGTGCATTACAGTTATGTTCCTCGGCAAGTAGCCTAACTGCCGCGACATCCCCCAGCAGGACGTTTCAAACCTGAGAGAGCAGTTTTCACAAATGTCCTTGCAGCTAGCCACTCTAACGAAACTGCTAGCAGACAAACGGTCACCAACACGCTCAAAGTCCCGCCCACGAAGTAGGTCGCGCACACGACACTTCGATAGGGGTGTGTGCTATTATCACCGTCGATTTGGTACACGTGCTCGTCGTTGCAACCAGCCCTGTTCCTTTCGGAAGGGTGAAAACCAGACGGGAAACGACCAAGCCAGTCAGTAATGGCGACGGCTGCCACTGGCCCGTACTTATGTCGCCTGTTTTATGTATTCGACCGCTCAACGTCCCTAAATTTCCTAATTGATACGGGCGCTGAGGTTAGTGTTATTCCACCCACTGGTGACAAGCATAACCTCAAACCAGTGTCGTATACCTTACAGGCCGCCAACCGCACGACCATACAGACCTACGGAGAGAAACTACTCACTCTCGACCTTGGTCTCCGTCGACAATTCCACTGGACCTTTACCGTTGCAGATGTACAGCACCCAATTATTGGCGTTGACTTTCTTACCTCCTTTGGACTCGTGGTGGATGTAAGGAGTCGGAAACTGTTGGACAGCACAACAGCTTTGTGCGTACACGGAAAGGCCACATCGATTAATTCAATGAGATTACGTCCAGCCTGTAACAACAATTGCTGCATGTTAGTGGTTAACCACTGGTTTACTGGTTTCTTGCGGAGCTGGAAGTATAAAACTTGTGTAGTATCCCCGCCTCGAGATATTCCGGTAAGGGTCAGTAGTACGGAGTTTGTGGTTCCACAACAGATTCTATCTCGGTTTGGTTGTTGTCCGTCCGCACCGATCACGTGAACTGCTGAAATGGTGAGAGTATGTGAGGTGTGTTGAGTGCTGAAGCAGCTAGCAGCAGTCGGGCACCTAGGGAGGTTGCACCGTTTTGTTGTATAACAATGGAAAGG
This sequence comes from Paragonimus kellicotti, assembly GCA_014220965.1. NCBI lineage: Eukaryota > Metazoa > Platyhelminthes > Trematoda > Plagiorchiida > Troglotrematidae > Paragonimus > Paragonimus kellicotti. The sequence continues at coordinate 25,890 of LOND01020057.1, forward strand.
GAAGACTATACGGAGGAGGTAGGGAGAAATGAGAAAAGACGAGAGAGGAAGGAAATGACAACAATGAAGGTACATGAGGTTATACGTGTCCGACTGCCAACGGCCATCTTGGTATAATCCAGTCATCTAGTTGCCTCTTGAATGCATCGACTGACGTTGCCATGACAATCGTCGCCGGGAGTGCGTTCCACGTCGAACAGACTTGCACAGCAAAACTATGCCGTCTGCACAAAAGCACTCAAGCTGTTACTGAGATATAAATAAGGGTGGGATCCAAATATTTCTTCGCGCGCTTACGCGGCCACAATTCATCTACATTATTCATCACGTTCTCTATTTTGTATTGCAGCTATATGGCTTGTTTACAAGTTGAATAAAGCCTATCGTTCCGGCAACTCACATTCTCTCTTAGTACCAATCTGTTTCGAATCACCACAGTATTCTTTCACGGTTCCGAAACTTGGCCACCTAAGGTAGAGGATGTGAACCGCCTCTGGCCATCGATGTCTACGTTCGACCGCTCTAGCCGGATGATACTAGCGGAGAAGCAACGAGAAGGTTAGAAAGCGGATATTTCCAATTAGTATCAAGTGAGATCTTTAGTTCAGTCTTTAATTTGGCACAAAATTACATCGTTAGGCCAGACATCAAGAATGTCAGCAGTCATCGGTCACACTTTGCGGATGCTGCGACCAGCTAGACTAAGGTGTGATGTGAACATATGACGACCTGGCACAGAGAAACGGAGTCATTCACCAAAGATCAGAAAGAACGAAACCTTGCTCGGGAAGACATTTCACTTAACAACGCGGACAGAACCGCTTTAAAGATACTGAGGAATTGGCCACTGTAGGTCAGGTTTATCTCTGAGTTTAGGATATTCGCAACTCGGTGTCGTTGGCTAAATACTTCAGGTGAGGAGGCGGCTAATAGGAGCACACGTGATACTTTTTGTTGTTTGAGCGAGTTGTCTGCGAAGCAAGTGTGTTCAGTTGAGCGGGATAGTGAAAACCATAAGAGAGCTATCTTGTTGATGACACGTTACTTTCCGACGTAGCTGGGTTTTCTTTTTGCAAGTCACCCAGATGTTGAATAGTTGGGTATAGACATAGTTGTTCTTAGTAAGTAGGCTCCTTACTTTCCCTTCCTGTCTCTCTTCGTGGCCATGGTTTGATCTTTTCTTCATGGTTGTATGGCAGCTTGGCATCAGCGAGAGCCACGGATATAGTACTGTCTTGATAACGACGGGGATTATTATGGTGAAACAACTGACATTCAGCCGAAGAGAATGCAAACAACTCATATCATGTGCTGCTGATGAACGAATTGTCCAGTTCGAGGCAGGTGAAAGAACTTGAAGAATACTAGAAACGAATGTCAGTATTTGCGAGAGCTCCATATGAGGAAATACATTCCAAAAGCGCTGTACAGTTACGAAAGAAATAAATTTTTGTTACGTTGATAAACCCAATTAAAAGCGCAGCCTAATTCTATTTGGCACAGAATATGGCAGCGATGCTCAAAAAGTTAAACGCAAACTGATTAAGTCTTGCACAAAGAATGCAAGTATCACCCGGTCACACAATCGAAACGGACGAAACGAACATTTACATGTGAGGAGTAAACAAATTTGTTTTCTCTGGCTCTTGCTTGTATTGGTTGTCCAAATGATGCGCACAGGACAGCACTCAAAAAGATCGTTCACTTGTAGCCAACAAGTCGTTTCGAGTTGACAGCCGAAATGAACATTTTAAGGGAGAGCTCAGCCAGCATCAAATTGACTAGGTATACATCGCCACCCACATGACGAGTTATTGTTTCAGACTCTCTTCCATCGGGAGCACGGATGAACCTGAAGCCTGAGTTGTTGAACCGTAACAGGGTGCAAATAGCAAACCCCTCCTCCCGAAGAGAGTGACATATGAACCGACGAAACTCCTGAGAATGATCCAGGGAGCTGGAGTGCTATCCGGCGATTGGGGCTTGTCAACAACCATTCCCATTTTCAAAGAAGGTACTGAAATACCCGTAACAAACACAAAGGCACCAGTGGAGTATCCACTGCGTCCAAGTAGGTCAGTTACCTAATTTTAGGCTGGCTCATTGACCCCAGGGCAAACCAGATAGGTAAAGAACGCGGCTTCGATCCGGTCGAGAGTGTATTGGCTATAAGTACTACGTCTTGGAGCGCCCGCACTCAAGAAGACCATAACGACCACGTTGCTCCTAGTGGAGACCTTCAATGCGGTTGTTCGTAACTAGCTATGTTACTGATACCGCTCAAAGAATGTCCCCGAAAAATAAGCGGATCTGTTGATACCACTGTATACTCATTCTGCAAGGAGGGTGTGTATGGACAATGGTCACATCACATGGTGCTTGCCAAGTGTATCCGATCTCTCCTCTTCCGTTCAATTTTGTCATGGACGACTTAGAGAATCCAATGAGTCTGGTGTTCAGTTTCTTCCCGACATGAATTTTTTCAGCTTTGCACTTACCCTTGATCACAACGGATCCGGCTGCTGTCGGCCTAAGGGACCCCGGTCTTTTACTGAGAGATTCAGTAGCTGAAGACGTTAGGTGAGATGGCGGCTAATCGAGCTCAGTGGCGTGAATGTTGTCGTTGTTTGGCCGAGTTGTCTGTGAAGTGAGTGCACTTAATGACGCGGGCAGTGAAAGCCGTAAGGAAGCTGTCTTGCTGATGACGCCTTACTTTCACCTTACAGCTCGGTTGTTTGTTTGCAAGGTGTAGGCACCTTGATGTTGGGGGTTTGAATAAAGACGAAGCTACTTTCAGTAGTTAGGTCCCTATCCGTTTCATCCTTTTTTCTTCTCACTTCCTATATAGGGTTTGCTTTCTTCTTCGCGGTTGTGTGGCAGTTAAGCATCAGTGTGAACCACTGATGTATTGCTGTCTATGATGATGATGATGATGATTCTGAAGCAGAGCCGTCAGCCCATGAACTAAGGCTGGTTTTCCATCCAGAAAAAAGCACGAGGGAGTTTGCCTGGGCTGGGTGCCTAGTAACGCTTAAGTTAATTGATTTTAAGAACTATCTTTTTCCGAAGGCGGAGAGACGTCAACCGACCAATGAACACGGACAGAGCACGAAGGCATGGTAAATACGCGACTGTCCAGTTGAACTGCTTTCGGAAGCCCCCGGCCCAGCGTCCTAAGCGTCGTTGCAGGTTAAAAGTCAACTCATCACCGACTTTGCAGATTATTTCCATCACACTTGGCTTCCTGTTGGCGGTTGCTTGAGACAGATGGAAAAGCTTTCGAGAATTCCCGTTAGCACCGGCTCGTTTCATCTTGATAGAGCGTTGTGTTCACCGGGCCTCGCGATTCTCTCGTAGTTGCTTCCTGAATTCTAAGTCAAGTAGGTTTGCGTGCCGAGTTAGACTCTTTGATGGATGGCGTATTCTGGCGAGTGTCAAGAAGTTCCAGAGATCGCACAGAGACCTGGCGATTAACGGCCGAACGAACAACAGGCGAGGCAGTACCGCACTTACGCATTACACGTCGTATATTTGCTCAATATGCCTTAATGTCGCCTGGTGGATGAGGATCAAGATGACAGGCCAGCGCACACTGGTAAGCGTAAAGTGTATGTGGATTTGACAGTTTAGGTATGTCAATTTGCGGTTGATGACAAAGTGAACTCCTACAAAGTGCACAACGAACCTGGCACGTAATACTGCATGATCGGAATCCATAAACGTGCAACAGACTGACATGCTGCCTTGAGAACAGTCACGTCACCGACAGCTGACGGTCATGTGGTCAATCTGCATCTACGACTGACGGCGATGGAAGACGCCAGCCGGCGCACCGATGTCCAAACGGCTAAAATTAGTACCTACCAAAAGCAGATAGCCATCGGCACAGTCATGCAACAAACTGTCACCGTTGTCCGTTCAACGGGTACCGTAAGACTGGGAGCCACCTGAGTCACGCTCGTTAATGCTTAGTCAGCCAACATCATGATCACCATAGAGATCAGCATACCAGTGTTTCACACTGAAGCTTAACTGCCACACAACCGCGAAGAAGAGAAGCAAACCCTATATGAATAAAAGAGAAGAAAAAAGGACGAAACGGGTAGGGACCTAACCACTAAAAGAAGAAGCTTCGTCCGTATTCAAACGTTCAACATCACGGCGCCTACAGCTTGCTAACGAACGACCAGGCTGTAGGTGGAAGTAGGGCGTCATCACCAAGATAGTTTGCTTATGGCTTTCACGGGAATCTAATCCACCAACGCGGCTGCGGCCGTCGTGCTGAGGACTATACTTACTCCAGCCTGACCTGTAACAGCGGCTGTGGAGTCACCCGAAGTGTATAACCAGTATCGGGTAGACAATGCGGGTGCTGTTAGTTCCATACGTTGACTACTGTCCTGGATTCTAGTCTCCGAGATACAACAGACATCGACGTGCAACGAGTCTAACGTTCGTGCGAGAGCGGCCTGCTGACCTATCTGTTTTGGAGTGCGAACGTTGAAAGTACCTATATAAGTTAGCACCCTTGCAAGACCATGGTCTGAGCAGGGGACAACGGAGGTCAGAGGCTGAATGGTAAGGGATGGGACATCGACACAGGGTTACTCTGATTAGCTAAATCCGTTGCGGGACCTGCCGAGTAATTACCAGAAATGGGGCTAAGGAGGTGCCTAAGAGCTAAGTTTGATAGAATGGTGGGGAATGGGTCAGCAGTAGCATGTTTTCCCCTATCTGCCCTATTGTATGCAGCAGGCAATGTGACCAGACTTATATTGTGAGACGTCTGATGAAGAATGGAATTATGGGTGTCGTGAATGTTCATGATATATGTTTGGATTAGAGTAAACCTGACAAGAAGAACACGATTCTGCTTCCAGAAGTCAAATATCACAAGCCGCTACTGTGATGTGCATCCGCGCGGAAGTCAAATATTTCTTCCGCTCATGTGCCCATCTTACGCCAATACCGGTCAAATGCTTTTATGATGAACCACGAACCAAGTTTCTCACGTAATTTCGCAAAGCATCTACTGGCTAAATACATTGCTTATCCGCAGTCTGCTTTGACCGTGTTCTCATTGGTTCTTCTCGTTCGCAGTTTTGAGGCAAATCGGAATTGATTTCTAATAACGTTCTTCGTTCACCGTTGTTCATATCAGTTATTCGCGTTCGTTGTACAGTAGGATTCAGTTATATCAACTGGCGACGTGGCCTTTTCTTTATTTTGTGGTAAGATTTCCCGATTTGACTAACACCACTAGCGCTGACTGTCATTTTGCAAGAACAACGGGCTCAAGTCGGGATGGCGCAACTGAAGCTGATTGAGACGTTGACGCAGAAGCTGACTATGCAACATCCGGCTTCTGATACCCAGTTCAAGATCGCGCTCGCCGATCGAGTCCATGAAAAAACTCTGTCTCATAGTTCTATCTTGAATAATCTTCTGTGGGTCCATTTCTATATCTGGTATCGAAAACGTGAAGACGTATTCGAGGTGGAGCTGGCG
>LOND01020086.1:0-20514 GCA_014220965.1 Paragonimus kellicotti
ACCTTATTCCAAAATCTCCGCATGCGTGTTATTTTGCGTATTTTCGTATGATATATAACAGCCCAGTAGCTATTTGTTGCACAACATTTAACAGCTGTATCGGACTTGACTTGCACAGTGCACGACTCTCACTCGTAAAGCGCTGCACATTTACGTGTGCACTGGTTGAATACCCACCCACCCAGTGTGCATGAAGCAATTTTTTATTTCGTAATAGGTCCCCACTCTGTTAGTGGGGATGAACACAGACTACCTCGGACTACCAGTCTGCACTGATTACGTCTACAAGAGCTCCAAGTGCTGTCATCACACCAGCACTCCACTATCGCTTTCGTCTTTGTTTGGATTCATCAGGCAGAGATAGTGTGAGTGGGGGATGGCACCGGCGATCTGAAAATTGCCACATTACATGCAGTCCATACATGAGCTAGTATCTGGCCAACGGGAGGTAGGAAATTGGCCTTTCCACAACGCATTTTCCATGGTCTTACTGAGAAAATTTACCGCTAGAACAGTTACCATTACTATTGTCTGTCTAGAATGATCGTATATTTCAGTGTTAACATTCTGCTCATCATCAAAGGGGACAACATATCAGCATTTCTCGCTAATCGACTGATAGACTTATAGAGCTTTGTATAGGAGTTTGATCAGTCTTACTACGAAACTGCTACTGTGTTTACAGCCAATTTATACTGAGTAAGTTGTTCACTTATCGTCCAACTGTGGACGAGACGTGAGATATTAGGTCTGGTCAAGTGGAAGCGCAACACATAAGGTGGATTTATGTAAAAAAAAATCGATTAATAAGAAACAACTATCGTTTTCGAATGCAATATGGACTTAGGGTGTGGGATGTTAATCCCTGTTGGTTTGGTCCGAGCCTACAAATGTCTCCGCACAATTGTGGATAGCCCACACCACCTGTTAGTCATGCAAGATGGTGGGTACTGACACAAACCCCATACAAACTCCTCAAACGACGCTGTCTTCTCGCACCCAATGTGCTTTATCCACTAAAGAGGAGGGTGAGAATCTGTGACCATGTTCATTACTGGGTTGATGGACCATTGGTTGTACACCTACGTCAGTTCCGAGCCTCCGAGTAGAGAGCATACAAATAAGCCGGGTGATTATCGACCGGACTAGACATGAAAAGTGCATTGGACACGTTAGATGAACGAACAACACCAGATAATCGTATGAGTCATTGGCTGTTCACCGGCTTTTGCATTCCAGAGGATTGAACTTTGTCAAACGGCTATGTAAACCAACATTTAAACAGCAGCCAGGATTAAACAGATCTGCGAATTTTGCACACAGATCTGTGGATCCGACGTTTTTGTAGTATACGCGTCAAGGCCCCTGTGTGCCCCACACTCGTGCTGAGACTCAAGCTGCGTTCTGATTGGTCGCGCCTTCAACGACCAACGGCTCATTCGTCCACGCACATAAGAATGACGCTACCGCTTGTAAATGGGACAATATAGTTTGTACTTCTACTGAGTCACGTGTTCTCTCTACCGCTGTCACAGCCTATAAGATTTAATGTTGATCGCGCACGTATAGGAATACAATTGTTTTCCCCATAGGTTCAGGATGAGTTCTGCTTTAAATTAAGAAACGTGACGGTATCCAGGTCCGAAATCGAACCCAAGCTGATCCAGTCATGCTGATAAGGATGGATAGCTGCTGGATCATGTTTACGTATTATTGGGCCAATTAACGCATTACTCGCGCTCGCGACCATCGAGCCACTGGCTGAAGAGTAGTCTGTTTGAATGTCTGTGTTCAGGCATTGATCAAATTACTGGATTCTTGTATTACCCATTTTGTTGGTAGAATAACTAAAGCCTTGCAATACATAAGCCGTGTGGTGAACTAGTCTGTTATTACTTTTCTGCAAACCCTCACTTATTGTGATGCTAATAGTAATGAGGTCTCCTCCGTCCGTTCGGTTCAGTCCAACAGTTGGTTGCAGGCTCATCTGTTTAGCTTATTTAAAAGACTACACGGTTAGTTGGTGGCACTGATATCGTCTGGTGACTCAGGTGTCTGATCGGTGGATTGACCATCATACCTCATACTCAGTAATCTGTGGACTGTATCAATTACGAGATAACCGGTAAAAAACCCACAAGTGAGTCAATGTCGTTATTCGTACCGATTCTACGTCGAAGTATGTACATCACAAGACAACCATGGCCCAAAGTATACATGAGGTTCACTGCTAACAATTATAATCAGAACTTTTCTATCTTAAAAGGAGTAGTCTATCGTGCTCTGTTCGTCCTTTTGACATGTTGCAACTGATAACAGTATTTGTCAGGTATTTCTTTCAATCATTATCCTGTTTCTTCAATCCCCTGCACTTTTAAGTTCCATTGCCTTACTATACGATTAGTATAATATGATTCACCTCAAGGTGGATCGTGAGTTAAACAAACACGTTCCCGTAATTTAAAGTTTTGTATTATTTATCAGATGCGTAAGGGTTACTTTCTATTCCATGTTTCTGCTGGATATGACCTAACAGATTTTGGAATCGACGAATGAGTCCAGTTACCGCAGGCAGGACAGCGCGTGATTGACATTGAGCTTTAGAAGTGTCTCATTAGGTCAGGTTGTATTCCAGCCCAATGCCCAGTTGCAGTAATAGACGACACTCGTCGAAAGGTATGACACTGAAGATGAAACACAATAAATCGAACCAGCTGTCTGCGTGAATATGAATGGACAACCCTCTACCATGTCCTACTGGAATCAGAGCAGCCATTTTGAATTGTTACTTCTTCTACTGAGATCTATTAATCTTATATAGCGCTTATGACAAAAGGGTAAAAAAACGCGGCGGCCGATCTGAATAGGCCAACTGTTCCAAAAGACCTAAATTCATTTTCTTCAATCGATAGGCACCCACTCGATAAAAACCAGACAGTTGAAGTCACCAATGCATTCGGAGCCTTGTTTCGCACCAAAAACAGATGCATCGTGCCCTTTACTGACGTGTTGTCAATCAAGCTTGTCAGCTGACCTTTTTGAGTGGAGAACTGGTTCCTGTCGACCCTTCAACTGTTCTGGTCGTCTAGCACGATATGGCGGTCAAAAACTGGTGATAAGCACCTAACTATTTTCACATAAATGTTATGGCCTTATCTGTGTCAGGCCATGCTTGTGTTCCGTTTTACAACCTAACTACAATTAGACATGCATTTAGGTTGTGTGCACTGGTGACTCGGGAAACACTGCACGACTTACGTCTTTCGATTATTCTATCAGAATTCGATGTTTGGTTAGACTCCGGATCATTCTATAGTGCGCATTCTCTAACTTGTAGATTCTGTTCATGTGCAACTATCCCTAGTTGTTCATCTTGTTAATCATTGCCACTCACAAACTGGAATTTCCGTAAGTGCAATACCAAAGCAAAAAAGTGTCGTTTCCGTCTTGTCTTCCGTAAGGTAAACAGTATTTTTCAGTTACTGTTTGTACGGCCTTTGCAAGAACGCCTTCTTCCGTAAAGAAATGTAGTACTTTATAGGTAACAGCGGAAATCACCCAATGTTTAACCATAATGAAATTTCTATGCATACTCTGAAGAAACTTAGTCACCCGATCTTTCTTCCTGAAATTTATTCGCATCAGACCACAATTTATCAACAGTACATTTGTCAGTTTAAAACAAACCTTCCGGATTTCCATGGAACATGGTCAATCAACAGATCAGAAGAATGTACCGTCCAGTCTAGATAAAAACTACGACTATGTTTACCAGTTGTCAAGACCTCTTCTTACCGGGACATACTCACCGAAATGTTAATAGTTTTACTACCTGTTCTTGTTCACTCATTATGCTGGTAGAAATATTGATCCGTACATTCCTAAGTTGCTGGTCAAAAGGTTGGTCCGATCGAGTAATGATTCATGCTGTTGAGAATGTAATCTGCTTGTTGTCCAGCCCATGCTTGTCTTCGTTGATGATCACCAATAATGTGGTTTCTTTGTATTTACTATCTAAAATGTCTAGCAAGAAAACACTCTGACATGTGCACTTCATTGAATAAACTTGATACACAACTGTTTTGAACTCTGATCTGTGCTTTTTGTTTTTCTAGAACAAAGAAACAGAAGAAGCTCCAAAAAGATACAAGTGTGTAGACACTGCATTGGCTTGTGAGTAACTGTTTTGAGTTTTACCTGTTGCTCACAAATCTTTTTTGTCAATCACAATAACCACGGATTCCCCTAAGTACTGAAGCACGAACAATCAGTGCTGTCATCATCATCATCATCATCATCATCATCATCATCATAGACAGCAATACATCAGTGGTTCACACTGATGCTTGACTGCCACACAACCACGAAGAACAAAGAAAAAAAACTTATATAGGAAGAAAGAAGAAAACAGAGGAGAGGGGAAGTGGACCTAACTACTAAAAATAGCTACGTCTATATTCAAACATACAACATCAAGGCGCCTACACCTTGCAAACAAACAACCGAGCTGTATAGAATATGGTCGGACTAAATTCGACGCACAATTCGGCTGCGATGTGGTGCAGGTTTGAGGTTTTCATCGTATATTAATGATTTATTCAGTCCGTTTTTAAACGACGCAAAAGGGAGAAAAACTCAGAAATTTCCGATGGAAATTTTAAACACTCTTATTAAGTCTAAAATCAACTTCGCAGTTTGTCTTCTCGTTATTTAGTTCAAACGAATGAATTAAGCGTGTAATGGACAAGTGGGTATGCGCTAGACCCTCGTCCACTAACAATTTAAAACGCCTTTCCTGAAGAGCAATCGAAACGTAGTCCCAACAGGCATCGAATTAAAGAACGCAGCGGGGTTTGGAAACAAACCGTATATTTCCAGCAATGTTTGGAAATATGATAAGTAGTTAGCTCTAGCCTAGTCTGGGACCAACGGCAGCAACCAAGAGAGAAAGAAAAGAAGCGCGAGGTGGGCTACCGCCCACTCGGCGGCACTCAAAAGCGCCAAGCGAAAAGTGCGTGGAACCTTCGAGTGCGTTAAACAACGCTCGAAAAGGTTCGGGTTAAACGACCTTGAAGAATGGAATAGATGAGTCGTTAGGAAAGGACAAGCGTTCACTGCGTGCAATTAGTTGCACGACTGAAGAAAGTGGCACTGAGTTCATATCAGGCCTCCTATAGCAGGCGTACACAGAATCATGCGTACAGAACAAACAAGCGGGAAAACATGGTTGCAGCCGGGATCCTTAGAGAAGCCACACGACCGCTGGTCACTACAAGCCTAACTAACGCTCCGGTTCGCCTACTTGTGGACACACTTGTGTGAGCACTTATGATACTGTTAGGTCAGCCGCAAGACCTTAGTGCCAGTTTTGTTGTACAATGATATTGCTTTTACATACTATATGTAGTTGATTTTATTTGCTTCAAGAGACTGTTAATCCTTACCATGTGTACATGTGTGGGTCCCGCTGTTATCCAGAAACACAACATCGTCCCGAAGAAAACACTCACCGCTCGTCATCTCGTGTACAGTCATTGTAGGTGTTAAGTCAGACTCGGTCTAAACTAACCGGATAAAGAACAAGATATCATCTGCTGATCACGTTTATTAGCACCGGAATCACTAATCATAGATTGTCTGAACGCGCACACATTTACAAGGACAGTTAAGCTGCACTCATTTGATAGACAGTTAACGATACAAGAACCATGTAGCACGAAAACAAAAGCAGGTCACTGTAGTAGATAGAATAAAGTGTAGCTTGCTCCCCCGATTCTTTAGGTGTATCTGGGCGTATTGCCAAATGCTGCTTACATTAGATTAGCATTGTAATTCTCAGAATGCTCATTCGACTCATGTGGGGATACAATAATGGCAACCAACCAGGACTACTCAGACAATCTGGAACAGTTACGTAAGACTTACCCTGTAAAAACAATTCGATCGATTTCAGCGAGACATTGCCTTTATGGACATACATTAACTTGAATAGATGCCACATGGGAATGAGGCATTAGTTGCAGCAAGAATAGTAGAGAATGAGAAATAAAGTAGCAAACATTCAGATAGCTCGTTATGATGTTATAAAAATTAAAATGTTAAACGGGTTGAGTAAAAAACTACTAACATGAACAACATAAATCTAAAAAAGATACAATCAGGAATATACGATAATTAACAGGTAGCCCAAAAGAAAGCATCAGACAAGGTTTGTACACTTTGGAGAAGATGAAGAAATAAAGTAAATCTAAGTGGACAACATGAGTAGAAAATATTTGGTTATGAGAATAACGCTTGGTTGCTAACCCATTAGCTCTATGGCAGTGTTACGTTGATTATCATCTGCTTCTGTACACGAAACAGGTTCATAACGGTGAATTGCAAAGGCTTCAGTAAAAGATGAAGTGTGCTTGTGTGTTATATGATACAACAAGCAAAAGCTCACTACATCTGAATAGCATGCCCTGTTTCTTTCAGTAGTTATGTGATGAAAACTTTGATATCGCTAGTTCTACTTCTGACTGGCTGCTTGATACGTGTTTCAAGCGTTTGCATCGTTCTGCCAATGTATTTGATTCTGCAATAAACAAATCCCCGCCACGGCCGGTGCTAGAACTCTGGCCACATTTTCATGAGTAATCGTCTGCATCATTATCCTCACATCAGGCACGATTTTTCAACCAACTCATTTCGAAAATTAGCACTAGACACCAGCACTCAAGCAGTGCACATACCCCAACCAGGATAAGGACTCGGATCCACGTCCTCATGAAACAACTGTGTGGACCATTGCGCCATTTTCTGTAAATGTATATGAATGTGGAAGGTGCGATTTGATGTGGGTAATGTCCGATATATATCAACCAAATCACGTTACTTATAAGGAATAATGCAACTGTCACGAGACTTGCGGATTGTGAACATTTATACGAGTAAACGTGCGTACCCAACAACCACAAGTCATACTGCTATTAGCAAATGGTTCCACTGGATTACATACATCTTCGGGAAACGGATCCAAAAATAATCCAAAGCTTGTCTCGACGTTCATAAGTTAGCGTCTGTCGTCGAACTCATTCTGAATGTAGTGCTGTCATGCCCTCTGGTCTATATCAGAAGAACCCAGAGAGAGGTTACCGTGGTTGATTATAGCTAAACCTTACGACACTGCTTGCCAGATTGCTCACCCTCAGCAAATCCGGTTTCTAGGGGTGCAATACACTAATCCACATAATGCTATTTACCCAGTGGAACAGGACAGTTATTCCATATGGTTGATGCTTAACATTTGTTTTGGAGACAGTTTGGTCGCAATGTTTTGAAATCGGGGATACACCTCGCAACATGTATTGAATAATGTTAATAGCAAGACAACCGGTAAGTGACATAGATAGCACAGTGGTGGATGTAGGATAGGTGGAAGCACAGAGCATGTGTTTAGCGTACGAAGTCTTTTGAAGTTGGTGCAAAGTAAGTTTGTTGTAAAGACCCAACATTGCGACCTAGACAAAAATGTCGAAATCGACCTTGCAAAAAGCGATCAGAGAACGCGAATCCCCAGCTTAACAAGAACTTGCACGATAACCCATCACGTCAGACACGTCCGGTACTCGAGACCAATTTCTCGATGTCGTAGATACCAGAAGCTGAATGAGCAACCGTCACCATGGTCTACTATAAACGAACCCTACTTATAGTAGTCAGCTGATACAGCACGCGTTCAGTGACATTTGTTGAATCATATTTTCCCGAATGTTTTGTAGCATACACTATCCACAGTGAACTCATGCCATCATGCTACTTATTATATGGATGATAACAGAGAACTCGGCTTCGTGGGTACTAGTTACTATTTTTGCAACAGTGTAAGGACAAACTTGTGACCTTTCCACATATATCTGCAAAGTATATTTACTCTGACTGAGTTGTATGAGGCGACAGTCACAAAACTAGACCACACTGTGTTTGAAAGGTAGTCGTAACCCTTTCAACTGCAGTGTACTGATCTCGAAGAAAGTAATTTCATAACGCGTTAAGTTTAATATTGAGATTCATTATAACCAACCGCCATCATTATTACGGACAACCTATTTTAGAAAGGTTTTTCTGTTGGCAGTGTTCGATTTTAAGTTTTCCAGGCAAGGTACACAAATTTTAAGACTGTCAAATATGAAACACGGACATAATATTCAGGTTTCTCGTAAAGTTCGGGGATGACGCAGGATTGAGTAATTACCGTAATCAGATTTGTACTGTACAAGTCTGTAGAGTAAAACTCATTTTCAGTGAATCATTGAATGCACTCTGAATTAATTGTGAACCAAATTAAAATACATTGCATTTGCAACGGATTATGCCTATAAAATAATTCGTCATATTTTTTTATTTTTAAACGGAAAGCTGGAGTTGTTTCCCGGTCCTTTACCACCTACATGGGCTTATTTACTCCCTTGGAGTGGATTCACTGTGGTTTTTCAAGCACCCAAAGGCAGACAGAGTAAAGGTGACCTCATTTTCGATGAGAACGAGCCCGAATATTGCTCCATAAAGGCTGAATGCGACAACCAAGAGGAATGCATGGTAGGTTTGCTGTACATATTTCAATGCTTCCATCTTGTATCAGAGTTTAAAGTATGGGATTCGAGCCAATGTAATCAGATTGAACACGGTTGGCTGTAACTTACTGGTGGAGGTTCGCTTTTAGAAAAATTGCACAGGATAGTCTCCAGAGTTCGGCTGTTATTGTTCAAACAAGTATTTTAGTACTTTTGGACAAGATAAACGGTCAGGGTTGATGTGAGCCGGGCTATCCGGCGTAACCACTACTAATTTTCCTAGCAAAAAGTTCGTATTTTCTGAGAGAGAAGATTTGAACTACGGTTGAGATCTTTTCTTTGCTAGTCCTACATCTGTCACTTTGAAATATCTGATCATTCTTGATTGATGGTATTGAAAATGAGTGTTCTTATAGAAATTTCTTATTGATCAAGTTGTTAAATCTGTGGTCCAGAACGGTCAAATTACTTCTTGTAGACGATCAGACAAGAGCTCATGATGCACGGACTGAACCACTACCGACCTGCGTAGGGGAAATGTCTGCGTCAACCTTATTCCAAAATCTCCGCATGCGTGTTCCTCCACAGAACATAATGTGGTGAACTTGCGGATGATCAGTTCGCCCGTAAAATTCCACTGAGCTGAGTTACTGGATGAATCGGGCGGAAATTTGTTGTTACGCGGCATGGGCCGAGTCTAGTGTAAAAGAGAAGGGCCAAAGTGGGAAAGCAACAGACGGCGAATAATGAAAACAGGTGCGGATAAAGTTGATTCCAGTCAGTTTCACAAAATGCGAAATCTTGCGAATTACCACAAAATTTGTGCAACCTCAAAGATAATCAAGAAGTTTCATACCGAAATCATCCATACAAAACTCACTGGATTCAGTTGCATATATCAGAAACTAGTTATGATACTCATTGAATCTTCTATCATGTGTGCCTTAAAGTAGCTATACTGTTTCAAAGATATAGTTAACCTCAGATGAAAAGGTATCAGGTGTAAGCTGAAGGATTCCCCAGCCGTTGCGAATACTTCTACAATCGTCATTAAAACCCTGAACAACTACACAACTAAATTGTCACCCACTACACTTAAGCCGAATTTGTTTACAGTCGATTGAACTTTTCCGACATACATAAAATTTTAGCAAACGGCATTCAAATTAAGTTGGAAGACCTACTCGGTCAACTAAAACGATTGTTCACGATCATCAGCATGGTCAACATCATTATCATACTAAACAACAATACACCAGTGGTTCTCACGGATGCTTGACTGCCGCACAACTGTAAAAGAAGGGAGTCTTGACCAAATCTATATTCAAACATTCAACATCAAGGTGCCTACACCTTGCAAACAAACAACCGAGCTGTAAGTGAAAGTAAGGCGTCATCAGCAAGACAGCTTCCTTACGGCTTTCACTGCCCCGCGTCATTAAGTGCACTCACTTCACAGACAACTCGGCCAAACAACGACAACATTCACGCCACTGAGCTCGATTAGCCGCCATCTCACCTAACGTCTCAAGCCATTACCTCTGTGAGTCGCAACGGTACTAGACCGGGAGACAAACTCGACCTACAGTGACCAACCCCTTCGTGAACGATTTCATTTGTCTACGCCAGGTCATCATCTGTCCACCTCGCAGCTTGCATCATTTGGCCGCACCGACAACAAAGAAAGCTGGGTGTGATACACGATTAGCAGTCATCCTTAGGACATGACTGTTGTATGTGTGTGTACATCCATTACAGTGACACAACGTTCACCTCGTATCTGATTGGCTACTAACACTCGCGTGATACATCGCGACTATGATTGGTTTAATTCTAACTCGTTCACTGGTTTAATGTCACGTGTTACGTCTGTTGGTCAGATTTGCATACATGCTGTTTACGCTCGTTACGACTGCCTTGCGTTCTGATTTACGATACAACAAATGGCGTCGCGAGCAATGCTCACTTCAATGAATGCACCTGCAACATTTTGGACGGATCCAGCAATATTTCCAACGCCAGATTCGTGGATTACTTGGAAAACGACGTTTACGGATTACTTGGATTTGCTCAATGTGTTAAATCCGTCGTTGGACTTGACAGAGCCAACTAAACTAAAACTTCTTCGCAATCATCTGGGTACCGAAGGACAGAGACAGTTTGACATTCATTCTCTGCTGAGTAGTCGAGGATTTGATTAATTTCAAATTGAACATCTCACCCAAAACAATGATTGCACTTCCGGCCATTCCATAACTATTGCAGTCGGCCCCTTCAAGAATACTAACTTCGAGTCCTTCATTATACTCGTCATAGTCATATCCTTGCCACTCCGCGCACTAGAAACTCCGGCCTTCTTTTCGGATGTCACCGTCTTCTGACTCTTATCGTAGCTCGAGTCCTGGCTCATTAGGCACGACCGAATTATCATATGTGAACGCTCAACCACTTTCGCTTGTGAGTAATGATCAGGTTGCCCGATCGTCTCGAGAGGAGACACAGTTACTGCCTGTTAACTCCAATCGATAACCCCGCGATTAGGACTTCCTAGGCAGGTCGAAATCTCCGATCTCATTAAACCTGCTAGGCGATATTTTAGATTATTGAGTAATAGTCTGAGTATTGATTAATTCAAATGAACACACCCCACTCTCTGCGTCATCAAACAACATAGAGGTCTGTAAACCACTTATCGACAAAATATTAGGGGCCGTTACCAACGACACACACACCCTTCCATGGTTACTTTTTCTCCATCAGTCAGCATACTGGGAAACCACTGAACGGATCCTTTTCTCTGATTACCGAATCCACCGTCCGTGCGAGTATTCCTAAAATACCTATCTAGAACAACTAAGACTGCATGGCTTCACTAAACAGTACTTTCCTACGAAAAATTCTTATGCTCTTGGACTGAGGATCGCATTTCCAATTATCTTGGAGAAGGCCATGTGAAATGGCCCGTATTAAAGTAGCAAGTTTCGATCGCAATGGTGGAATGTTCCAGTCCACACGTATCATATCAAAAATTTGGAATCTTAGCTGCCTACAACCTGCTAGATAGTGACTTTGCGTGTCCTCTCTAAGAGTCACACAACACAATAATACCCTCATCGAAGCAATAAACTAATGTTCAAGTTGTTCTAAAATCGGTCATTTTGCAAGTCTGCCGTACGCGCTCGGTACATGCACTAGAAGGAGGTACTGTTACTGTGCCAGAAGAACTTTCTGCCGTAGAAACAATTTATGCTTTACGTTCTGACGAAAATGTTACTGCTTCCATGTCTGTTAAAGAACCACGATTACCACGTTCCGATGTTCGAACCATTCATTTTCTAACTTCGGCCTTAAAACTGCCTCTTGAAATGGAACTAGACTCTGCATCTCCAATAACTATAATTCCCTACTCATTTTATGAGCGTCATTTCAAACATCTACCTGTGTACCCAACGGTTTATAAATTTGACAGCTACTCCAACGCACCCATAGAAATGAAGGGATTTATATTACTCCAACTGTGTGTTGAATTTTCTCCACCTGCTTCGTTGCTGTGTATATATGCAACACTGACAGAAAACCATTGTTAGGTCGTAACGCAATGGTTGCTCTGAACCTGGTACCTTCTGTTGAACGTATGACAATAGCTTCTGTTGACGTACCATTATTGCATCATAAATACCCACAATTGTTTGCTGATTCAATTGGTCGTGCAGTCAACGTGGCCCACCAAATTCGTTTAAAGTCGGATGCAAAACCGTCCTCCATATCACAGCCGCGACCGATACCTCTTGCAAAGCGGGAAGCAGTTTCTGCCGCCATCAAGTTGATGCTTCAAAATGACATAATTGAACCAATAACATGCTCGTCTTGGGTACACCCATTAGTTGCAGTCTTCAAAAAAGACGGTAGCGTTCGATTGTGCACAGATCTGGTTGTGCACAGATCTACCTAACGCTTTTGGGGCAAATATTACCGTGATAACAAAATTCATTTTAGGAAGCATCATATCTTTACTTAGTCCATTTGCACTCATCAACAAGTGCTGGTTCTCAGCCCAGCACTGCCTTTCAAACGCTGAAAGGGTCACAGAACAGTCTGCTAACAGCCAGGTGTTATCGATCGTGTACGGTAGTTGCCAAAACCTTTGGACGATGCGGTCCATCTACTTGACCAGAAATTATCTAACGGCGAACGACTTGAGAACAGGTAAGCTTAAACTTTCCAAAGTTCAGTCACAACAAACAGTTTGTTTACGTAACAAACCTGTATGCATGAACCGATAAGATCAACGTGTACATAACTATTTGTGTATGTATGTTGACGTACCGTACGTACCAGCAGTGTGAACCTGGATACAAAATCTGGAGTGCAAACCAAGGGGTTTACCCAACAGAAAGACTCCTAATCGAGTCGGCTAAGCGAGGGGCACAAAATAACACTGTAACCGTAGCCAACTTACATGACATCGGAGTGTACGCGCATTTCTGGTCAAGTAGATGGACCACATCGTCCAAAGGTTTTGGCAACTACCGTACACGATCGATAACACCTGGCTGTTAGCAGACTGTTCTGTGACCCTTTCAGCGTTTGAAAGGCAGTGCTGGGCTGAGAACCAGCACTTGTTGATGAGTGCAAATGGACTAAGTAAAGATATGATGCTTCCTAAAATGAATTTTGTTATCACGGTAATAGTGCCCCAAAAGCGTTAGGTAATAAACTGCTGTTTTCACGGACGACACGGATTTACAAATTACTAAAAGGTTGATTGAGAACTAACGATTTCCTCATAGAATTCGAGGCATTTAGATTTGCCGCGCCATTTTTGGACTCTGCCGTGACGTTATGTAGCCGCGTCACCAAAGGCTTCGTACGTCTCAATTTTGTGACTTCACTATAGAGCTGTATCGTTCCACTGCCTGTCAACATGCCGTGTCTGACTATGTTATCCATACATGGATGCCATGATGAAGGCAGCTTGTTACGTAATTGAGATCGATGAGAACAGCTGGCTCGGAAATGTTGTCCTGATTTAAGTACTGTTTGCCCTGGAAATGTACATTGTCTCGAAAAGGGCTGTGAGCAAATTGGTCTCGAGTGAATATCATGCTGGAACCAGATCACACTGATGGGTCGCGATTAACACGATAATGTGTTGTTTTAGGGGAAGCGGCTATCGATACTGGAAAATGTTTTGTACTTTACAGATGAACGGTACGCACTAGAACTGACTACATCTTCTTGATATATGATTGTCGGTGTCATTTACGGTTCTATACGAGACCAATTGTGCATTCCGTTCAATAAATATTGCGTCTCTATTCCCAACGGTTTTTTATGTGTTACGTCTAGTTACCATGTATTTGTGAACAAATAATTATTGCGTCGTACTTTGGAGTAACTAACATATAGCATTTCATTGCACATGAACCGAAACGGTACCTTAAGAAGACAGTAAGCTACTATGAGTACGAACCTGTCAATTACCCCTGGAAGTGTGTTGTTCTACTGACAGGTCGGCATAAATTGCCACGAAAGGAAAAAGAGAAGAAAGCATTAGTATGTGGACCACAAACTTACAAGAGATGCTCAAATGGTTCATCACGGTTTTGCTTACATAAAACGATTCTCCATAAGCACGATGACAGCACTTGTTGCGAGGTAGTCTCAGAGATTGTAATACATTACAAGGTTATAGACATTTTCAGTTCCTCAAATGTTTGTGAACGTTCTTTGTAGACTCTGCGTTTAAAGCAACTCTAGGGGAAAAAGCAGTGCGATAATATTTGGCGACTGTGACAAATCCACCGTCGCCCGTTTGTAGCATCCAGATATGATCGTATACATAGCGCGTAATGTGCTGCAGCGCCATCCTCTTGAAGCCAAATGTATTCAAGTACTCCCAGTTGTTCTAGCGTTGGTAGAACATTCTGCTGCAGCATTTGAAGACAGAAGTGCCTCAGGTTGTGCATGATTGTGCGTACAGAGGATTCATGTGTAAAGTTTCTATGAAAAGAGAAAGGCCCGATAATCCGCATTCGAACAAGCCCCGCTTAAACCATAAGATTTGGGCTATGTTGACGTCGGATTAGAGCAGACCGATGGGGGTTATTGATGTGCAGAAAATTTGGTTCCAGCACAAATCCATTCAGACGAAATACTGCCTCGTCAGGAAGTACTGCTCACCATATATCTCTTTCCGATAAATGCCATGTGTAAAATGACAACACGTCTGTCCGCAACTGACATCCGAAGCTGTTGTAATCGGGCCTTCTTATATGACCAATACTTGTATCTTCTGAGTATTCATGAGGAAGCCAACGGACGCTCTTTTAGGGACTGTTTACTACACGTCGCAGAACATCACTGGCAGAACAATCATCTGCTGATTTACGTGATCGACCACTTCTTTGTAGGTCATGAACACTGTGCTTTGTAAAAAAAAAAACTGTTTCCTCAGGCTTCGAAATGACTTACAGGTGACCGATTGTTGTTTGGTTGAGTTGTCTGTGAAGTGAGTGCACTTAATGATGCGGGGCAGTGAAAGCCGTAAGGAAGCTGTCTTGCTGATGACGCCTTACTTTCACTTACAGCTCGGTTGTTTGTTTGCAAAGGCACCTTGATGTTGTATGTTTGAATATAGACGTAGCTATTTTTAGTAGTTAGGTCCCTTTCCCCTTCTTTTTTCTTCTCTCTTCCTATATAGGTTTTTTTCCTTTCGTGGTTGTGTGGCAGTTAAGCATCAGTGTGAACCACTGATGTATTGCTGTCTATGATGATGATGATGATGAGGTTATCCCGCTTGATGGGTATATCCAACGAAGGTGTGTTGACTGTGCGAGTGCCACTTGGAAGAATGATTATTAATTATGACGTGAATTAGAGTACGTGGCCGTCATGTTGTGGCCTTCATTCTCATTCACTCTACCAAGTATCCTTGACGAGTCACTTGAAGTGTTGGCAATTCGAATGATTTGTATTTTTCATCGTTACTGTTTAGAATACTTCAGTTACAAGCTTCAACGTATTAGAGGTCGGTAACAGTCTACAACCTCTGATACCTGTCCAACGATCACTGTATCATGGATTTAAGTCCAGGTTGCTGGGGTTGTTCCTGTTCACGTTTGGTCAGCTTGATAGTATCCAGCCCATGTGTAACCGTATTTCATGAAAACGAACGCTTAGTGGTGTGTAAGCTGGAAACTTGATCTTGAGCCGGATTACTGAGCGAGCTTAATTTTTGCTTTTAGACTTGATTTACGCAGTATTTGCTGTTGTGTGCTATTCCTAGTAGTATGTGGGCTGAATGCTTTCGGGTCGCCCAAATTATTCGAAAGCAGTCATGGCCATACCCGTATGATTAGCTGTTACCACTGAACTACTCAATGAATTCGATTATCCTATCCTGGAGTGCAGGTTTGAGAGTAAGCGTTCTGTTATTGCTTTCTCCTGCCCGGCGCTAATGGTCGTAATTAGTTCAAGGCCATGTTCACTTATCAACAGGAGGGAGATTGGTCTTACCAACTAGTGAACGTTTTGCAGCAAACTGTCGAATGTAACAGTTTTGATTGTCTTTGTAATTTCTGCTTCTACCAATATGACTTTAGAGGAGTAACATGTGTGCCGACCAGACGTGACAGCCTTCACCGTCAAATTCAGCCGCATTAAGTGACCGTGATTACCAAGGCGGTACTGCAGGAATTGTGCTATCTTACTGAAACCATAATTTCGTGTGCACGTGTATATACATACAGGTCATATCACACTTGTGTAAACTGTCTGGGCACTGATTCGATATCATAAAACAAACACACTTACCAAAAGAATAGACTGATAAAGATTCGAGATGGGATGTAGAGCAAGAAGTATAAGTGTTTTTTCCCCACTTACACACTGAATGCCATTTTCTTCGAAACGAACTTAGACCATAAGCTGAAGATGATCACTACTACACTCGAAACACTCGCGTCACTGATTACGGTCTGCAGCTGTTTTCAATGTCTTTAACCGAAGACAATCGACATCTTCTGGACCCCGATCGGGAAACCAAGTAGGGGCAACAGGGGTCAAACTTACTGTCATTGTCTTGATACACGTACGTTAAGTCGTGCTTTTGCGCACCTCTTTTTCTCTTCTTCTTCCTATACAGGTTTTTTTTCTTCTTCGTGGTTGTGTGGCAGTTAAGCATCAGTGTGAACCACTGATGTATTGCTGTCTATGATGATGATGATGATGATGATGATGATGATGATGATTGTGTACCCACGTGCCTTGCATTAAACTCGTTAGTAGTCTCTTCCACACTTTCACCATAGGCCATGTGAATAAAAATCAGTTCAGTGCGCTGTTTAGTTGGCAGATAACTGACATGTCATTCTCTTACTTGCGTTCCAGGATTTGATCTGGTTCCCGCGTAATAAATTTAGGCACGAGGGTCAGAGTGCAAACTCCGATCCAGACAAGGATATGCACTACTGATGAGCTCTAATAAGAGCGAAACTCGAGTCTAGTGCTTCCTTTCGAAGTGGGCTAGCCGAAAGGCTTATCTGAATGCGAACGCTGCGATCAAGTGTGGGTGGTGTTCAATTTGAAAATAACCTAAAGTCCCGAACTTCTACTAGTGATAATAAATTCCACCAGACCAAGTTGTGCGTGGCTGCTGTCCAACAAATTGAGCTGCGGAAAGTGTGATCCCCCGTAACTCAATATGAGTCAGACAGATACACAAAACGAACTAGTTGCCACAGGACTCAAAACTCCGACATGCCTTCGGTGAAATGAAAGTACCGATTCTAACCCATCACTGGGGTCATTTATACAAACATACTCTACTACTGGTTTTCGATCAAACTTTTAATGATTTGTAAATCTGTATCGTTCATGAGTACAGCGTTTTATTGCCTATCGTTTGGGAGAAATATTATCGTGATACCAAAATCCATTTTAGGATGTATCGTATTTTTAGTTTGTCTATTTTCATTAATGAATGCGTGTTGGTTTCAAAGCCAGCGTTAACTCTGAAACGTTGAGGCAGTTACAAGGACTCTTGTGCACAGTAGGCAAAAACAGCAGACTAAATGGTTTATTGACGGGTGAATTTCCGTGCATCTTATCAGGTAGATACTACAGTGTTGGTGTTTACTAAACAGAGTCAGACAAGGTTAGTGTAAAGAAAGGCACGACTACATGCACACACGCATGAACAATGAAATTTTTCGGTTACCACGGTGGTTTCAGAATGAAGACCATGTCCTTCTCTGCCTCACCAGTGGTTGCCACTTTGGAGTAGCAACCGCCTAAACGAACTGAAGCACTCGTCGATTGTTGGTCATGTAAATGTCTTTGAAAACAGGTGCAGTGATGACCTTATGCCAAGAGGTCAGCAAGTGGCGTGCGACCGAGGCCGTTAGCGGTTTGCGTATCTCAAGTGGCGCAACAACAGTTGCTGAGGTCTGTTTCATCTCAGGTTCAACCTAAGACGGGACAGGCTCTACTACTCGACTGCACGACTGTCGTTCCCTTCTACCCACGTAGTTGGCCTGGTAACCACAGTGAAATTGGTAAATAAAGTGAGATTTGGCATACGGAAGTAGTGGCACTTTCACCGAAGAGATTGGTATTCGGCTGATTGATACAGCATCGTGACGGAGGCCGCGTAGAATGTTAGATCGATTGCTGCTCGAAGTTGCCGATTGAGTTGTTCCATCACATCATCACATTTACAGGCTAGCGGTACGATGACCCTCAGCTTGGGCACAGTTGGCTGTCTTGTTGCAGCATGATCAGGATTGCTGAGGTGGAACGAATCCATGCCTATTCACGAGGTATGAATGAGTTCCATACACATCCTTGAACGGCTCTCTTGTAACGGATGTTCCCGACTCAACAGCTTGATTGGGGCAATCTGCAGTTCATCTTCTGCGTACAGAGAAACCGACACAGCCTTGTACAACGCTCAGTGCAAAATTCCACCCTTAGAATACACACACATTAGCAACGAAAGACTAATCACCAGCCGGCATATTTCACGAAGTGCTGTAAGATTTTCTTCAGATTAAAAGTTATTCGATGCGTTCTCCAAACTATGGGTCTAAAGGTTTAGCAAAAGTAAATTTCGAAGCGATGATTATAAGTTAAGTGGCTTAACTTTTGTCGCTACACTTAGTCAATATATAATCGCTGGGGAATTCTCACACGCCCATAACAACTATGTTCTATGCAAGCGTTCCCGACCTACAAAAGAAGTGGGCACGTCTTATACAGGACCGAACGTCCGATTACACTGAAACAATGAACAATGAACCGGTACCAACTGGAACAGATGACCATGTGGTGCAATCGCACGATTACCCTTGCAAGAGAGGATCGATTTCGTTATTAGTATGATCATACTCAGAGCTGAAGATAAATCATAGGTTCACATCACATACCATGGCTAAGCTTTGCATTTTATAGCTTTGAACTTCTGTTGAATTTACTACTGCAGATGCAGAGATCGTCATTGCTTTGGACAGATAGCACACGAGTGCAGACGACCACACATCACGAGCTACCTTGGAGCACAGCAAGTAGCTTACATGAATAGTCCAAAATCCTACTGCCACAAATTAAAATTGAATTAAAGGAACCACAGCACACAGCCAATCCAGCCTGGAGTTACTAGCTTTGATCGTCTGGAAAAACTATGCTACCACATTAGCAGAACCATCTACTGTAATTTTTGGTCGGTTTTTTCCAATTAGCCGACTATCAAACACTTTAGAGTAGTTCACACTCATGCTAATCTTCAAAACTGGAAGCACAAATACCTACTAAACTCTTGGCCAATGGAAGACTCATCACGTGAATTTCTTCGTGCTAAGGTAGTAAACTTCAAAAAAGTACTAAGGTATATCATGACCTCCATGACTATATGCACCGGCAGTTGTCAAACTGGTGAAACCACAGCAACCCAAGCTCCAGAAGAAATTGAGAGTGATTGGCACCAGTGTATGTCCTCTTCCCTAAGCAGTTATTTCACGTGGTGCTATCTAAAAAATGCTTTTGGTCCAAAATTCAAGGAAGTTGTGACTGTATCTACAACTCCTGGTCTTCTGTTTCTGCTGTGTAGAGACCACCATTGGAGCAAAGTTACTTCAATATTTGTTGTTAGTCTTACGAATTCAAACACACCGAAAGCCGACATCAACGATTCATCAGACGTAATAAAACAGTTTCATTTATTCTTCACTTGGAAGGTCCGTAACTTCACCAGTATGTTTCATGGTCATACAGTTTGTCTCCAGCACAGAGAGGTTTTCAAAGAGCAAGGGGACGTCACGCGAGACGGCCGGTTGGTGGTGCATATTCATATTTTAAGCCCGTTGTCTTGCTGTTCTACCGACATCAATCACCACCTGGACTTGTTTGTTACTTCAAATATAACCATGGGACAGAACGGTTATAACGTTTATGTACTATGTAGTATAATTATTGTCACTGTTGGCTCTATCTTATCCGTCTCCATGCACACTATTTCAGATCGGAAATGACCTACTTCAATTGCGAACTCGTCGCAAAAGATTCCAAGTTCATACCAAATGGGCTACACAGTCTATCAGTAATGAAATTGCGTCCATGAATTGCCTATGAAACGCTTTTGGATGTAAAACCCAGTCACGCATGTCACACGTCTGCGATGCCTGGACGCGTCTGTCCCCTTGGTCACAGGCTAGAACTGATTGACGCTCGCTTTGCAGTAAGTCTTGATTCATCCGGACCTTTGATTCGTTTGATCAAAACTCAAGGTATTATAACCGTTTATTGTTCAAGCAGTGAGGGATCTTCGTTTACTCTCTGATGGTTAAGAATATCCTCAGCGTTCATTATCGTCATTATGCAGTATCTTCTACTTGCTCAAAGAGCTGGGAAGATGCACCTACACGCTCTATCAAAGATGTGGCCATTTCTGTACCTAGCCTAT
>LOND01020087.1:0-32522 GCA_014220965.1 Paragonimus kellicotti
GGTCGTTCTCCGGCGACGCGTGTGCTTGCGCAGAAAGTTTTCATTCTCGTGAACTACCAGTGAGATTTTTTCCTACCTGTTGGATGTGTCGACAGATTTTCCGCTTGCACCTGTTTCGCAAAAAACTGCTGAATCCCTCAGGTGCCCAGTTAACTTCCGTTTGGAGGACAAACGAGAACGTAAGTTAAAATGGTGGCGTATGTTCCTCGACGGCGATGCACGAGGAGAAGACTCCAATATTTTGCGATGAACAAATACTCCACCAGCTTCGTGATCGGCAACTCTAAAAGAATGATAGTTTGAGTTCAGTGATTCAGATACGAGGCTAAGCAAACTTGAGAATGTCTTTAGTGCCCTGAAATTTACGTGATGGAAATTTCGGAATGGAGTCCTTGTTACAGCCTTCTGTAGCCAGCAATAGGTAAAGTCATAGGCTAGTAACATGTGGTCATTGCCCCAGCGATGGGTTGGTGACCAGTGTATCTACCGGGTGAGCTTCGTTCATGATAATAAGAACAAATAGGGAGGGTTTGTCCTGACGGCGTCTTGTGGGTAGTTCGGCAGGTTTTGCTCAGGCTGTGTCATGGACCAACATCGTCAAGGATTCCGTAACTCCACAGTCACAGTCCTTATGAGAATCAGTTGTAAGTTTGAGTTTGGGTGCGTTGAGTAAACCGTAATAAGAAGATGGGGGAAACGCTGTGTGGACGAGAGACAGTTCAGGAAGGCAAGAGTGTCCTCATCGTCGGATACGCTGCACGACAACGAACGGCAAATAACATCAACAAGGAGCACGTCACGACTAGTCAGCTGACGTTTGGTCCACAATACGTCACATTTATCTGACGGGGGGGGGTGAATTCCCCTATGAGAAACGGAGCTGGGATCTATGGGCTTAGGAAAACAGCATAGCCTTCCCATGCGTCTGAGGGAGGAGTCTGTTCGGTACAACAAGTGCCCAGGAACACGCAGTTTATTATCACTGATATCTGCAGGAAGCCAGGTCTCTGTTAAAGCAGGAATATGATGGACTAGTCTTCTGTACAATCCGTTTGATTTCTGGCAGTTCCTTCCAACGGCCCAAAAAGTGTACAGGTACTTGGGGGCAACTTCCTAAGTTGGATGAGTGCAAAAAGCGACAGAATAGCACGAGAAAGGGCTTGAGAAAGCATTCGCAATAACCAGGGGAGTGCGTCGACGGTTGCATTGTTTTGTAAGTCTTACTGGAGAATGGCGGCCGTTTCACAACAGCATGAGCGCACATGGGCTTCCCTGTGTGGTGCTTCAAGTGCTTCTGTTGGCCCAAGTTTGACGGTTTTCAAATCGTCTTCGCTTCCTGAATTACTAGATGAGGATTTTCAGTTTTGCATCCATCAAAATGTGGGCAGAACATTAGATTTCAGGCAAACTTCGTAAGCAATGACCCTGATCCATCGGAAGAAAATGCGGCTGGAAAGGGCCAAGTATGAGTCTTCCTGGATGCAGGAGGTGACCACGGGAGACTTATCGGGTTGTTAAGTTTAGGACTGAAGTAGTTTTCAACGGAACGTCTTCGAGATGGACTGATCAAGGGTGTGGATGAAAGGTGGTAGACTACACCACACTCGGGATCTACTCCTTCAGACCTGTGAAGTTCAACAGATGGTTGGCCATCCAAGGGGGATGGGGATGTGTGGGTTGGTTCTTTCGGGGACAATGGTTCGCTCGTGAGAGTATGGATGAGGACTTCTGCGTCAGCTTGAAGTATGGGGTCTATCTCGATGCGTTAGCTAGTTCAAGCAACCTGGGTGCGCTCCTGTCGCCCTTGCAGTGAGCGTATGTATGTGTGTCTCATTCCCAGTATGTATGCGTGCGTCACTGATTTGATTGTCCTTATCTACACGCTTTTTTTCTTAACTGGCCTCATAGGATCCGTTCACTTCGCCCTAACCACCCGTTGACGTTATATTCACTCACGATATCCTCCCCCAACTATTCCTGCTAACAGCAATTTCTTTTGTTCCATGAATTGTTATTGTTACTCCTTCACTTCCAACCTCATCAGAAGTGAATGTAGACTCATGTATAGATTACCCTAGCACACAATAAGATAAAAAAGAACACACAAAAAACAAATGGTGGTATGCAACTCACACTGCACCCCACACCGTACACAAATGAATGAGAACTGCCCCATATGCCACACAGCTGCGCATCGCAAAATTACACTCATCCTCTTGGTGGGTTCAACCGCTACCTTAAAAATGAGGATTCACGTGGCCAACTCCACAGTCCGCACAAAAAAGTGAACTTGCCACGAGAACCGAGAACTTACAGAAGAAACAGTATCATAAACCCGAAAAACACCATTAAGATGCAGACCACAGGCAACCTTTCACATGTACTCAATTTCTGTCTGCAAAAACAACTATATTACACACAGAGACCCAACACAATCGTTCGAAAGGTTTCAACCGATAGGGGGGACAGCCTGCAACCTTTCGGGTAGGGAATTGCCGAGTCCCAGAAACATATGGTTGGGCCTTTTCCAGTTTTCAAACTTGGTACCTTGGCTCTAAAGCAGATTAGCAAGCCAATTGTTAACTTCTTTGAAGCAAAAGGCAAAATCAAATGAATATTTTCGACGATTTGCTTGTTTACCCCGAACCCAAACGTTAAGTCCAACTAGTGTTGTGTGCAAGGTTTACTATGAAACTACTTCAGTTTATCATTTATGGGATACACGGCTTAAGTTGCGGTTATTAGGGTTGTCAAAACCGAAAGAGGTTCCAAAATTAAGTGAAGATGCGGCGGCCGATCTCGGTGCCGAAATGTTGGGAGAATTGTTGATGTTCTTGTTTGGTGCAGGAATTCTCTTTTACGAATATCGCAGACAAGCTCGGAAAGAATCCAGCAAAGAAGACAACTTACAGAAAAACTTTGACGATCTCAATAATCAAATAAACGAACTGTCTGTTTTGTTAGAGATTCACGAAGCCCGTTTACGTGAGCATACGAGATTACTGGCTACAGTGACCGATGATCACTGTTCCTGACCATTGTAAATATGTTTAATTTTATCTGTACCAGTATGCTAGTGTTAAAAATAGATTCTCTCATATACTTACTCGTTTTCGATGGATTATTACACATATCCAAGGTAGTTTCAGGTTGTTCCCCTTTTAGCGCATGGAGGCGCAACAGTTTATACTTGGAGTGGATTTCGGAAGCACACATGCATGTGCTCGTCTCTACTCATATAGCTTGGAAACGATTGGATCTAGCTCGCATCGTGTAAGTTCATTCCGCTGATTAAGTTTAATCTCGCATTCATTACTTTTTTAATTGACTTTGTCTTAGCCTTTCATCTGTACGCATTTCTGGGTACATGTGCGTGTTTTTGACTGGAGATGCATTCTGTAAATAGACATAACATAAGTCTATCGGGGATTCCGACTGCCCTCTTCAAAACTACTGGGTGATCGTGTCAAACCAACGTACTTAGTGGTATACCGGTTGACTGGAAATTAGTACTTTCCTTAAAGCAGTGTTGTTTGGCATACCTCATTTTTATGAGCATTAGGGTTTTTCATTTCCGTTCATGTTGAAGTCACTATTGTTCCACTTAGTCGTCCTGCTACTCCAAACTTGACTGCTCCTTATTATTCTCAGTTAATCCGTTTTGTAAGTGGTTTTCTCGCACGTAGTAAATTGTATAGGGTCCCCGTTGCTGTTTTGTCCATCCATTCTTCCTAGTGTACCTCGCTGGTTACTGTTCAGATATCGTTATTTTGCGATTCTGGCTGACACTCTCAATGTCGTAACTGTACACCTAAACCTCATTCCGTCAATGCCTTTTATCGTCCCTTATTACTATTCTCATAGGAAAACTGTGAATCACCAGTGTACTGTTTTCCTAAAAGAGTTCATGGATTTGCTCTCCTCTAGTTACTGAACAATAAACAATTCTACCGGTTAATCACAGTCGGCCAGTGTATTCAGTTCTATTATTCAAGCGGCAAATGATAATTTCTATAGAGCATCTTTGTAGCGGATATGTATTTAACATTGAACGGAGGCCTGATTATTTCAGTTAGAGACACAAGCCAAAGTTTCCAGATACTTTCCTCATCAATCGTAACACTCTACGCTTCGATCTTTGGGTCTATTGTGTGAACTTCCCGTACAGTGTCGCACTACTGACCGCGTAGGAGTGCTTAGGTAGTGAGGCACGATCCTATGGGCATACAGCAGAACTATTTTTATAGTTGCGGCACTGCTGTCTTCCGTATCAGGAAGAAGGGGGTTAGAAAAGGTACCCTCAAACAAAGAGCACTCCGATCGCCCAACGGTTGACCGTGACCGCCGGCGTATTATCCAATACGGTCGAAAAACATCTGATATCACCCAAAAGCCCGATGTAGCTTCGAGTACATCCACTGCGCGCAGCAGTGCTCAGAATCAGACATCAATGTCTTATTCACTGCGCCCTCGGGCTAGGCAAGCCCCTCACTGCCAAGTGAGTCAGACTTTTGAGTCATTGGCTCCGGGTGGGTCCCCAAGAAAACCCTGTATCCTGTTGTCTCGCAGGTCAGACTTTTGAGTCAGAGACTCGGGGTGGGGTCCCTCAAGTCAACCCCCTTCCGCGGCATAAACGACCGGGAAGTATCAGAAGTTGTCATTCTCCTGACAGTGACATTATTAACCCAATACGACTTTCTCCTACTGTTTTACCCCCCATTTCTTCTGCCTTCCATGTGCCTTCGGGCGATAATTGTTTTCTGAGGCCAAGACAACCGGTAAACATTGGCGCCTTCAATGTCCGCACTCTCCGACAAGTCGGTCAGCAAGCTGCTCTGGCTAGTACTCTCTCAAGTCTGGAGCTTGATGTGTGCTGCGTGTCGGAGACGCGAGTCTACGATTCAGCACCATTATCGCTCTGAGCCCACTTCTAGATGTTTGTCGATCCCATCGTTTCTCTCTTAGGGTCTGTGGTGACGCCGATGCTGAATCTGGTGGTCAGGCGGGGTTGGGTGTTCCAGAGCAGAACAATGTCTGCTCGATTGGATCCCAGTGAACAGTCGCTTGTGCGCTGTCAGACTCAATACATCGGTAAAAGTCTGTCGACGCAAATCAGAAAGACGTTGTGTATTCATTTACGGCGTATTGCCGGATGTTACAAGATACGTTCTATGACGCCCTCGTTGACCTTCTGAAGCAAACTAAACACTCAGACATCATCATACTAGCGGGCGATTTGAATGTCCAGCTTGGTCGTCTTTTCCCGGACGAGAAGCGGCTGGGAGGTACGTTCCGGTCTCCGGGCACAACGCACTGACAATGACGAAAGACTGCTGCAGCTGTGCGCATCCCATGGTCTCTATTTTCGAGCACCGCATTTCAACACAGGAAGAAGCACTGTGTTACATGGAGACCTCCGTGTGCTTCTCAGCCGTGGACGCAGTTGGATCATATAGCAGTCAGTTACAGGTGGCGCCACTCTGTTAAGGACTGTCGTGCCTTTTGGAGCAACCACCTGGACTCGGACCATGCTGTTGTGCGTGCCCGTTTTGTTTTGTCATTTGCCCAGATGATATACGCTGGTAAATGCAAATTGGCATTCGAGCGAGGGAGTATGGAGAACGCTTACCAGAAGGCATTGATGAACAGGTTGCTCAGTTCGAGTCAGATGATAGATTCTAACGAACACTGGGAACCAGTCATCACAGCAATGAAAGCATGCTTTGAGAAGTGGTGTTCCGAAGGAGCTGTTCATTTACGACAGAACTGGATTTCCATCACGTCGATAAACCTCATGAACAAGCGTCGCTCGATCCCACCTGGTTCTGAATATGATGACGACCGTCGAGAACTTGAAACGCAAGCTGACTGAAAGCTTGCGCAAAGACCGTGAGCACTACTTGGTCGAACAGTCGAAAGAGATAGACAGAGTCTTTCTTATCTGGGAATTGCAAATGGCTTTTTGTATTCTGATTCGTGGTTGTACTGATCGTCGAGTCGGTGTAAGTGAGACCATATGTGAAAAAGATGGTTCACTTATCACCAATCAATCGCGTCGACTTGACAGGTGGGCTGAACATTTCGAAGATCAGTTCAGTTGGCCTCAACAGATATGTGGACGACGGGACCCGAATGGTCAGTTATTGCATTCCAGACGGCCCTCCGTCGGAAGCAGAAGTGGTCCTAGAGCTCAGGTTATTGAAGCGTAATAAGGCTCCTGGACCAGACCTCCTCTCTCCTTCTCTTTTCAAGGATGGCGGGGAGAGGTTGATATCAGAACTGACAAAACTCCTCCAGACGATTTGGGAGACTGAAGAGGTACCTCGTGATTGGTGCTTATCAACAGTAATTCCCGTTTTCAAAAGGAGGCCCGAAGTCTATGTGACAACCACAGAGGCATCAGTTTGGTGTCTGTTGCGTCCAAGTTACTCACTGGCCTCATTTTACGTCGGCTCACTAAACCCAGAGAAAGTCAGATACGTGAAGAACAGGCAGGATTCCGATCCGGTCGAGGGTGCGTTGACCACATTTTACCTTGCGACGGATCTTGGAACATCGGCACTCATAGGCAGCCGACGGTCGTGGTCTTTTTGGACCTGAAGGCTGCTTTCGATTCAGTTGCTCGTAACGTTCTCTGGAACTGTCTTCTTCGCAAGGGAGTACCAGGGAAATACGTGAATCTGTTGAGATCACTGTATGCTCACTCTGCAAGCAGGGTGAGAGTTTATGGACAGCTGTCTCGGGCGTTCATCACTTCTAGTGGTGTTCGTCAAGGGTGTCCGATTTCCCCTTCTTGTTCAATTTTGTCATGGACGACATTCTGGAGGGTGCGCTTGAGGAGTCCAGTGAACTTGGTGTTGAGCTTCTTCCTGGCGCTCGGTTGACCGATCTGGAGTATGCGGACGACATTGTCTTACTTAGCCCCTCTGCCGAAGACATGCAGACCATGCTGAACAAGGTGAGTGACCGGGCTGGTTTGTATGGAATGCGCTTCGCACCTTCAAAGTGCAAAGTGTTGCTTCAAGACTGGGGCATTTCCACTCCTACTTTCTTTATTGCAGGTAACCCGCTCGAGACTGGACAGTTTCACATACTTGGGTAGCACTATCTCGTCAGCTTGTAATATTGCTGATGAGATATCAGCGAGGATAGCAAAGGCACGAGTTGCCTTTGCCAACCTGCGTCATCTGTGGCGTCGAAAAGACGTTCGATTGTCGCTGAAAGGAAGAGTATATAATGCTTGTGTGCGTTCTGTTTTGCTCTATGGTTCGGAAACGTGGCCTGTTCGCAAGGAAGATATCAACAGGCTTGCTGTATTTGACCATCGTTGTCTCCGCCAAATAGCCCACATTAAGTGGACTGATCGCGTGAGCAATACGGCGTTCGTGCGCGTATTCCGGAACGCTCGGGATGCGCGATCGATCGGTCAACTACTCACGTTGCACAGCCTGCGATGGTTAGGTCACGTACTCCGTATGCCAGCTGAGCGTTTACCGTACCGGGCATTATATACTGAGATCCATCGGCAGTTGGGTAACTCTGCGTGGTGCTCAAGCAACAACGTGGTCACGAAATATGAAACCTGACTGCTCCACTGAGTAAAGTGGGTAGGTGTCGCCTGCCTGGATGGGGTCCTCGTGATCACTCAAACCGCTGGTTAGAGACGCTATCCGAGATGGCGGTGTGTCGCAGTCAATGGCGTACCTGCATCCATACCATTTCTAGTTCTTTTGCTTAGACTTCTATTAATTTTCAACCTTCTTAACGTTTTCTTCTAGGATATTCCACGTCACTGTTGAGGTGAGCGGCAGCCCGAGCCACAGTACCTTTTGGTCAGGCTCATGGCTGATATGATGATGATGATTTCTTACACAGAATAGCTCTGCCTGCAGTCGGATTACTTGTCCTCATCCTTTCTCACCACCGTCATTGCAGCTACATGCGAAAATATCGTACTAACATATCCTACTATTTATGTATCGAAGAAAGGAGTGCAACTATGTGTATGATTGGGAAAATGGGGGAGTAAATGTTGACCCTGGGTGACTAATGATAACGCATGCATTAATTATCGTACTGCTTCCAGTTAATACCGTTGGATCTACATCTGCCCTTGGGACTATCATATAACACACCTGGTGAAGGTTTCTGCAGGCAGTCTGGTCGGTATTTGTAGCAGTGCTTGACCTCGACCGGGGTTCCTTCAAGTGTTATTTTTTTATTGGATTTGGCTGACATTTTGCTTATAAGTTGGTAGCTTTTGTTCGTAATCTTCCGGACGGGTGTTATGGTACCTCCCAACCCCGCCTACAGTGTCGTGTTTCGGAAAAGATTTTCGGCTCCCATCCTATGGCCACCTTAGTGATTTATGAAACGGGTATTTCGGGTTCCACTTTCGTTGGTCTATTTCGTTGTATAGTATTAAGGATAGGGGCATCATTCGATAACTCATTTGTGTTTGGTGTGGAGTCAGAGGCGTATTCGTCAACACGGTTGTCTCATGAAGGCGTGTACTCTCGGTCTTGATTAACATGCACCACTGACGAGCCCTCACAAGAGCGGACCTCGAGTACAGTACTTCTTCTCGAAAGGGGCTGACTAAAAAGTCTATGGGGACGCGACAGCTGCAATTGATCTTGAGTGGTGTTCAGTTTACATTTTTAAAAAGTTGTTCGGTATATTCATTCAAATTGCCTAAATAACGCTTTCATTGTTATTATCATCGACAGAAGTGCTTGTACACCATATAATCATGCGTTTAACGAAAAGTCTTGGTCTAGAAATGAAGGAGTGGTATCGATTGTCTAGGCGTCCTTATGGATTTGTGTTTTAATGACTAAACGATAGGCAGTAGTAATGGAAAACCGCTCCGTGGGAGTGCGACCCATTGGGATATTGTCATTGTGCCTGTTGCAAAGTCTGCATAAGGGTGGCTAAACTGGGATATTGAAAAGGGTCTTAGGACAAAGCTGGAAAGACAGTGAGAAGAGAGTCAACGTTAAGATTTCCGCCTACCCTGCTAGATACGGCGATCCGGTTTACATTACACGTTGGTCGATTCAGGGTGTGATTAACAGCATAGTGATAGGTGATCGACTACGACGATCACGTCACACGGACCATAACTGAGATTGACCATAGGTACGCCGTAGCGTTATTGGTGAGTGTTCACCAGATCTTGGTTATGCTGACGGCAAAATCATGTTGGACAATTTTTGGTCAGCTGGGATGATGTTAATTAACTTCTGACATTCTGATTGTATTTCGGAATGCATTTCGCAGGCTCGAAGTGCAGAGTACGTTTGTGAAACCACGTGGAATTGACTTTGGACAGTTTGTCTTGTGCAGGCTGTTGATCGGCTCGTACACTTGGGAAACTGCAGTAACAGCGGTAGCGATAAGACGAGAAATAAAGTGGACTCACCCCCAAGGCTGTGGTTGTCTTTGTTGATCTAGGTCGTTTCTGGCGCCAGTGGGGTTTCTGAAGTTCAAGAAATGTGTGCTTAAGATGCACATTAGAGAGGTGTCGCTCTACGGTTACAAGTTGTGGCCATTCAGAACTTTAGAGCAACGTACGCTGCCATCAAACGTTAAAAAATGATTGAATTTTTAATACCACGTTAGAGGTGACATTAGTGGGCGTACGTTTGTGAGATTTGTGGGCGGATATCCCCCAGGTGTTGAACTGGGTTCATTCACACAGTTTTTAAGGCTGGATAATTGGATAGGATTGGGGGAAGCAGTATGGACACCAAACAATCATCTGCCATGCGCGGCACTCTGCCAGTTTCACAGCCAACGGGTGTGAAGTGTGCTGAACGAAAAATGGCATGATGGTTCATGTGGTTGTAATATTAGTAATGGACAGTTTTTCGATTTTGTTTTTTTTCACGCTCACTGGATTCTTACTTTAAGCGACGGTTTTCATATGCCTTATCAAAAAGATGTTCAGCTTATTGTAATCTGAACCCCCCGATGTTATTCTTTTGTAGGCCTCTTCTAACCCCACATCATTCTCAGTGGCCCTGTAAACGGTCCACGATTTTTACGAAGTAGCTGAGCTACAACATTTTAGGTTAAGATTGTAGCACATTAGTGAATGAACTAGATAAAACGAACCATTTTAATGTTTTAAAGTTCATGTAACCACAAGACCTGGTAGTCTTACTTTGCCAGACCGTGTTACAAATCATAAATATGTTATTGAATTGTTTACAAATTTGTCCTAATCAGTGGTTATTTTCGGTAGCCTGATACCGCTTACTTGTGGAGTGACCGTAGGAGTAAAAGACATTCATCGCCTTGTATTGCTGCATGTACTTTGTCATGCTTCTATAAATGTTAGCTGTAGATTCGGTTGCTACGTTCCCTGTCCCCTCTCTATGCCACTTTGTCTAATACGGCACAAAGTTTTGAAGGTTGCTGTTTCGTTAATATTTTCCAGTCGAACTCTGATGTGTCTACAGCTTTATCGGATTGTTGCATCTCCATTATGTGATATTGAAGAATTTGTTAGACCATTCATTCCGGGATGTGGCTTATTATGAAGAGATTCGATTTCTTTCCATGGTTTGTTGCATCACTTTAGTCGCCACGTTAGCAGACGTTTATTGGGGCATGTGTGTTGGGAAATAATCCCGTTGAAATTCGTCGAATAACAAGTCAACTTTACTTGATCATCAGTCTTGGGTTTGCCAGATGCTGTACAAAATTACGCCACCGAGAATGAAACCGTTCGTTTTACTGACAGTCAGTAGTGTTCCCATTCTTATGCGTGATCTGTTTCTTGATGTTGACCACGGACCCAAAATGTCGCCCACTTTCCCCAGAATCGCGTTTCTTACAATCATCTGTTTTCCCGTCTTAAATGCACGTAAACACACTCTTTGTGCTCTATATGTATCTTATGGGACTGCCTGCTTTAGCCTTAATCATGCTACTTGCGATGCGAGTATCCTACTTCAGCGGTCGCATTGTTACATAGCTTCTGCTGCTTAGCTTGATTGGCTGACAGTCCTGTGATCAGGATGTGCACAACGTACGTACACTTCAGTATGTGAACGTGGCGGTGCCCTCATGGATGTTGATAAATTTGACTCGGTTGCTCATACCCCTTCCCGGGACTTCTCCTCCTTGGTATATTTCCGGTGAACTGTACGAACCCCGTGTTATATTGTCGTTATTTAACGATTATTTGTGGGGGGTTGTTTTGATATGCAATCTTTCGATCCGCATCTTCCTTTTCATTGTGGTTTTGGGCCATATTCGGTTTTGACTTTCCCTTGATGACAGAACGACTATGACGGTTTAGATTTGCCTGATCAGTAAGGGGCAGATAATTGCTATTTCAACTAAGTAATCTGGTGAACTCACGGCTGCAGTCGTATTACTGATTTTTTCGCCTCAACAGATGTTGGGGATAGCAGTTGTTTGGTGTACAGTCTTGTTCTTACGTGATACCTTTCTTCACACGCTCATTTTTGTGTAAATTCCACATTCAAACTACATGGCGACTCCATTCCACTGAGTTGAATGTCGTACTCTCGCAAACTGTGAAATCTGCGTCACTCCACCTACCACTTGCAACTCTGGAGGAAGCTATCCCTTTCATTCCTCAGAATCACTTCAGTTAGCCGTTGTGCGTTTTTACGGTCATTAGCCAACAAAATAGACCATGACGCTAACTGAGCTTGGCACTGATTTTTCTCTTCATCAGCATTCCCCGTCAAGTCATCTTTTTCTGTCGTGACTAAATGGGAACTGGGGTGGTTACAGTGGAATAGTTGGAAGCTGAAATGTTTCACTTAACTGAGAGTATTACTGACTCGTGAGCTAGCAAAATTGTTGAGGCGACATTTGCGTAAGTAACAGAGACCGGTATCGTCTTGGGCGTAGGGTAGAAGTCAGGCTTTCGTTGAATGGGGGGTATTGTACCACTCCGAATGTCATAATTTGAGTTGCTCTGGACTTGAACTTCCCTCGCACGGGATATAGAAGATGTCGTTTGTGGAGCGGCACAAACTGGCATTTATAGGATCAAATGAGTATTCAGGCAATTTGGTTTGCCAGTGGTTGGCAACAGTTACTTTTGCATAGTCGTCGACAATAATCCGGTTGAATCCATAATATACCTAGAACCTGACGAATTGATAGAAATTTGACAGTCCAATTGTTTGTCCAGTTCTGATGTCACACCTTGGGGATAAATGGCAAGTGGATTGTTGCTTATGTTACACGTTGGACCGGCGACCAAGTGATCCTATTTTATCACAGACGTATGTTGCTTGTGTGCAATCCATCTTAATTTATGGTTCTAAAACATCGTACGCGTGCGATGAAAATGTGTGTGCGCGTACATGTCATGATGGCCTATTTCCTTTTCTCTTTGTTAGTACACAGCATCCAGAGTACTTCGTTCGGATTCTCAATGCGAATTTCGTTTTTATTCTGGATCCCCATTCCTGTATATAGCGCACTACTACGTACTCCTATATTGAAACTTTCTTTTCCAAAAGCTTCCTTTCTAAGTTAGACCTTAACATTGTTTCCGAGACAAGGGTTTCACTTTCACACCAGTCTGTTATCTGGGTAACCACCATTGACTTTTTTGGTTTCAAGGACCCAGTCATTTGCCTCCTGGTCGTGCTCCATGTTTATACTGGATGTGTTGTGTGTGTGTGTGTGTGTGTGTGTGTGAATAGAGCTACAATTGGTGCAGCGGATGTCACTTGTAACCACATTTGCACGCAAGCGTCCCTTAGCCACCGTCGTTTGACAGGCTAATCCAGAAATGACTTCTGCTAACCGTGTGCAAGCATGTGTAATTATTAATGACCCCAATGGATAACGCACTGCACGTACGGTGAGCAGATGGTCAACGCGGTAGTTTATTAACACATAGGGTAAGGGTATCCTGATCGTCCGCACCGGTAATTTGTAGCACTAGCCAATGAGTTGCTCGCTTTTACACAATTGGCAACTTCCTAAATAATGCATATTTTGTGCAGTACTTTCTATTCGTTTTTTTATACGGACAAGATTATGTTCATTGTTACGGCGAATAATAGATCTAAATTAGCTGGTAGCCTGAAGTGTGTTCATAAGCGTAGTTGTGCGTACTTCGTGTCAACAGTAATGTACTGGAGCTGAACCACCACAGCGACATTAGTATGTCGTTTGGCTCGCCCCGTGAGTGATTAATGGCGGATCCCAAAATACAGATCAAACAGTGTTGAATGTAATCGCCCTGTTCTGTCTGTTGGGTTCGACGCTGGCACATAAATGTTTTGTTTTGCCTTTTACTTTGTGCATTATGGCAGTGTTTTTGTGACTCATGTTGTATTTGGCTTTCAGTTAAACATCCGGAGGCACACAGCAGAGCTGTTTTTATAGTCGGAACGCTGCTGTTTTTTCCATATCAGGAATAAGGGGGTTAAAAACTCCGATCGCCCAACGGTTGACCGTGACCGCCGGCGTATTATCCAATACGGTCGAAAAACATCTGATATCACCCAAAAGCCCGATGTAGCTTTGAGTACATCCACTGCGCGCAGCAGTGCTCAGAATCAGACATCAATGTCTTATTCACTGCGCCCTCGGGCTAGGCAAGCCCCTCACTGCCAAGTGAGTCAGACTTTTGAGTCATTGGCTCCGGGTGGGGTCCCCCAAGAAAACCCTGTATCCTGTTGTCTCGCAGGTCAGACTTTTGAGTCAGAGACTCGGGGTGGGGTCCCTCAAGTCAACCCCCTTCCGCGGCATAAACGACCGGGAAGTATCAGAAGTTATCGTTCTCCCGACAGTGACATTATTAACCCAATACGACTTTCTCCTACTGTTTTACCCCCCATTTCTTCTGCCTTCCATGTGCCTTCGGGCGATAATTGTTTTCTGAGGCCAAGACAACCGGTAAACATTGGCGCCTTCAATGTCCGCACTCTCCGACAAGTCGGTCAGCAAGCTGCTCTGGCTAGTACTCTCTCAAGTCTGGAGCTTGATGTGTGCTGCGTGTCGGAGACGCGAGTCTACGATTCTAGCACCGTTATCCATTTGAGCTCACTTCTAGATGTTTGTCGATCCCATCGTTTCTCTCTTAGGGTCTGTGGTGACGCCGATGCTGAATCTGGTGGTCAGGCGGGGTTGGGTGTTCCAGAGCAGAACAATGTCTGCTCGATTGGATC
The DNA here is from genome assembly GCA_014220965.1 of Paragonimus kellicotti. Taxonomy (NCBI): domain Eukaryota; kingdom Metazoa; phylum Platyhelminthes; class Trematoda; order Plagiorchiida; family Troglotrematidae; genus Paragonimus; species Paragonimus kellicotti. The sequence continues at coordinate 14,178 of LOND01020087.1, forward strand.
CCAGTGAACAGTCGCTTGTGCGTGGTCAGACTCAATAGATCGATAGAAAGTCTGTCGACGCAAATCAGAAAGGCGTTGTGCATTCATTCTATCGGCGTATGCTGCTCGGGTGTTACCAAAGATACGTTCTATGACGCCCTCGTTGACCTTCTGAAGCAAACTAAACACTCAGACATCATCATACTAGCGGGCGATTTGAATGCCCAGCTTGGTCGGCTTTCCCCGGACGAGAAGCGGCTGGGAGGTATGTTTGGTGTCCGGGCACAACGCACTGACAATGGCGACAGACTGCTGCAGCTGTGCGCATCCATGGTCTCTATATTTCGAGCACCGCATTTCAACACAGGAAGAAGCACTGTGTTACATGGAGACCTCCGTGTGCTTCTCAGCCGTGGACACAGTTGGATCATATAGCAGTCAGTTACAGGTGGCGCCACTCTTAAGGACTGTCGTGCCTTTTGGAGCAACCACCTGGACTCGGACCATGCTGTTGTGCGTGCCCGTTTTGTTTTGTCATTTGCCCAGAGATATACGCTGGTAAATGCAAATGGCATTCGAGCGAGGGAGTATGGAGAACGCTTACCAGAAGGCGTTGGTGAACAAGTTGCCCAGTTCGAGTCAGGTGAAAGATCCTAACGAACACTGGGAACAAATCACCGCAGCTATGAAAACATGCTTTGAGAAGTGGTGTTCCGAAGGAGCTGTTCAGTTGCGACAGAACTGGATTTCCATCACGTCGATAAACCTCATGAACAAGCGTCGCTCGATCCCACCTGGTTCTGAATATGATGACGACCGTCGAGAACTTAAACGCAAGCTGACTAAAAGCTTGCGCAAAGACCGTGAGCACTACTTGGTCGAACAGTCGAAAGAGATGGACAAGAGTCTTTCTTATCTGGGAATTGCAAATGGCTTTTTGTATTCTGATTCGTGGTTGTACTGATCGTCGAGTCGGTGTAAGTGAGACCATATGTGAAAACGATGGTTCACTTATCACCAATCAATCGCGTCGACTTGACAGGTGGGCTGAACATTTCGAGGATCAGTTCATTTGGCCTCAACCAGATTATGTGGACGACGGGACCCGAATGGTCAGTTATTGCATTCCAGACGGCCCTCCGTCGGAAGCAGAAGTGGTCCTAGAGCTCAGGTTATTGAAGCGTAATAAGGCTCCTGGACCAGACCTCCTCTCCTTCTCTTTTCAAAGGATGGCGGGGAGAGGTTGATATCAGAACTGACAAAACTCCTCCAGACGATTTGGGAGACTGAAGAGGTACCTCGTGATTGGTGCTTATCAACAGTAATTCCCGTTTTCAAAAAGGGGCCCGAAGTCTATGTGACAACCACAGAGGCATCAGTTTGGTATCTGTTGCGTCCAAGTTACTCACTGGCCTCATTTTACGTCGGCTCACTAAACCCAGAGAAAGTCAGATACGTGAAACAGGCAGGATTCCGATCCGGTCGAGGGTGCGTTGACCACATTTTTACCTTGCGACGGATCTTGGAACATCGGCACTCTTATAGGCAGCCGACGGTCGTGGTCTTTTTGGATCTGAAGGCTGCTTTCGATTCAGTTGCTCGTAACGTTCTCTGGAACTGTCTTCTTCGCAAGGGAGTACCAGGGAAATACGTGAATCTGTTGAGATCACTGTATGCTCACTCTGCAAGCAGGGTGAGAGTTTATGGACAGCTGTCTCGGGCGTTCATCACTTCTAGTGGTGTTCGTCAAGGGTGTCCGATTTCCCCTTGTTCAATTTTGTCATGGACGACATTCTGGAGGGTGCGCTTGAGGAGTCCAGTGAACTTGGTGTTGAGCTTCTTCTGGCGCTCGGTTGACCGATCTGGAGTACGCGGACGACATTGTCTTACTTAGCCCCTCTGCCGAAGACATGCAGACCATGCTGAACAAGGTGAATGACCGGGCTGGTTTGTATGGAATGCGCTTCGCACCTTCAAAGTGCAGTGTTGTTTCAAGACTGGGGCATTTCCACTCCTACTTTCTTTATTGCAGGTAACCCGCTCGAGACTGGACAGTTTCACATACTTGGGTAGCACTATCTCGTCAGCTTGTAATATTGCTGATGAGATATCAACGAGGATAGCAAAGGCACGAGTTGCCTTTGCCAACCTGCGTCATCTGTGGCGTCGAAAAGACGTTCGGTTGTTGCTGAGAGAGAGAGAGAAAGTATATAATGCTTGTGTCCGTTCTGTTTTGCACTATGATTCGGAAACGTGGCTTGTTCGCAAGGAAGATATCAACAAGCTTGCTGTATTTGACCATCGTTGTCTCTGCCAAATAGCCCACATTAAGTGGACTGATCGCGTGAGCAATACGGCAGTTCGCCGGCGCGTATTCCGGAACGCTCGGGATGCGCGATCGATTGGTCAACTACTCACGTTGCACAGCCTGCGATGGTTAGGTCACGTACTCCGTATGCCAGCTGAGCGTTTACCGTACCGGGCATTATATACTGAGATCATCGGCAGTTGGGTAACTCTGCGTGGTGCTCAAGCAACAACGTGGTCACGCAATATGAATACTCTGACTGCTCCACTGAGCAAAGTAGGTAGGTGTCGCCTGCCTGGATGGGGTCATTGTTATAACTCAAACCGCTGGTTAGAGACGCCATCCGAGATGGTGATGTGTCGCAGTCAATGGCGTACCTGCATTCATACCATTTCTAGTTCTTTTGCTTAGACTTCTATTAATTTTCAACCTTCTTAGTAACGTTTTCTTCTAGGATATTCCACGTCACTGTTGAGGTGAGCGGCAGCCCGAGCCACAGTACCTTTTGGTCAGGCTCATGGCTGTATGATGATGATGTGTTTTTGTGACGCGTGTCCTTTTAGCGTTTTATTTGAGCATTCCGTTTTTAGGGAGCTCTTGCATTCGCCCCTGTTTTGCTGGTGAAGTTCTTTTCCATACTGCTTATTGTTAATGTTTTAATTATCCCAGGACTAGTGCTGTTTATTTCTTTCGCATACTCATGCATTTTTCATCGTTTTGTTTAGGCGCAGCCGTCATCATCTCTGTGTTTGATACGATTATTGATATGTGGGTGTTAGCAGTCTGCATCGTGTGGCTAGATAATGGGAATGTGGGTTTACACTGTTTCGTTCCATCAGTTATTTGTTTTTTTTTTTGCTATCCTTTTCCATAACTTGAAAGACTATCTCAATAGCACAATTTGTTCCGAGGTTCCGGTAGTTGAATTCACGTACGGATGTTACTAAGTCGTTGGCGGTTCATTTCTGTGTTTGACTTTGTTGTGTGCATTCAGGATTTGTGTTTTACATTATCGTGCATCCATCTACAGGTGTCTGCTCTTTGACGAATGTGACATATTTTATATCACTTCTATGTAGCTTTTTGTCAGAAGGTAATATTCGTGTACGCGTCTTTCGTGATTCCTAAGTCATGTTATCTGGTTTTGTTTCTGCTTTCTCAGATTGATCGTCTTGAAGATTCAGACGGTTCGTGTGAACTTGACCCAGAGGGCGTGTGGATTACTTTCTGTCGGACAATAAGTGATGTTCTTTCAGGTAAAACACCACTGTGCTTGTTTTCAATACTATTCAATCAGCCACGCACGTGAGAGCTGAACAAGTCAAATGTGTGGGTATATCTGTGCAACGCAACAGCCTACTTCTGTGGGATAGGTCTGTTATTTTCCATTTCTGTGGGCTAATCTATCTCTTATAGGGAGACGTCGAAACCGTGTTCAAATGTCATCACCTGGCAAGATTTACGTGCTTCCGACCTGACAAAGAAGTGGAACAATTCACTTATACTCAGAGTATGTTTCTTGGTTCTCTGCTTAATGTGCGCTAGATGTATGAATGGATACTGGTGTTTCACGCAGAACACCATCTGCATCGTTTAGTTTCACGTGGAAGTGAAGTGTTCATCTTGTATTTTGTTTAGATTTGCACATTAACGTGCCTACATGATGCGATTGTGCCTTCTATGTGCAATTTGAATAGACGAAACTGAGACAAATATATTTACGTCTGATTTCATGTCTAGAGTGGAACCGATGGATATGTTTAATAGCATGTTTCTTTTCACAGATAGAACAAACAACCAGTAGACAATCTTAGTGGAGACGACGATCATTATCAAGATTGCATGTATTTGAATGATGAAGGACAAACCGGGAAGATTAACACATGAGAACAGTGAGCTCAAGGGAGTTTTGAACATGTGTTTATCGCATTGATCAGCTCCGCAGGAGGAAGCATACTATGCGTGCAAGTAAATAGCCGGAAACTTGAGCTGAACAGAAAGCAGTTATGTGACTTGGGCGGTGCAGAACGAAATGTGTTCGTCGATGACACATAGGGGGGGTATTGTGAGAGATCGGAGGAGAATGTCGCTGAATGAGAACTGAGTGGGTTAGAGACTCGCTTATTCTCTGTACACAACGGCCATCTTGGCAAGTAGTCGCCGTGTAAGTTATTTTTCCTTAAATCTCTATGATCGATGTCAACAAAAATCCGCGCTCCTCGTTTGGATCCGTATGCTCTACCTTCGAAATGTTTGTCAGCTCATACTGAGGACGGGCTGGTTCAACCGGTTCCGTTGATTGATGGAATGCGGGTGTTAGAAGGACTTCACCGATAAAGTCACTCACGATTGAGGCCAGCGCACTTCTGATAACAACCTGCGCGGTAATTTCCGAAGTAACCTTACTCTACGGTATTCTCCCAGTAGTCTTTCTCGATTAGTTCGACCTTGAATGAATTGTTCCCTGCAGACTGTTGTCCTCCCCATCATCCACCGTTCGATCTTACGAAAAAGCCAACAGCTTTTTCTGTTCGGTTTGACTAATGACGGTCTACGAGCTGGGTAACATCAGGTTGTCTTGAGGTACGAAAAACCACTTCTTTTGAACTAATCGCGCAGAAATATGTAAGAACTATGTTTATGGAATTGAGACGAAACTCCACATATAAAGGATATGAAGAGCATCCATAGTATTTACTGTTGACAGTTCCACTTGTGACGTCGTGAAAAAAGGAGGAAATCAGGTCAAGAGTTTTAAGATATAAGTTTTCTGGAAAGATTCAACCACCGTAAGCAATCATACAACTGGCCACAATAGACTAAAATGCTTGAAATCGCTCGGACCTGGAACCGAAAACACCTACTCTCAACATCAGTCAATATGGGTGTTGGTCCGGCCCGGTCTACGCTCACTAGGATACAACAGGCGACGTGTCACCCAATACACACGCACTCCCGAAAACAGTGGCAAACGGAAACATATTGTCTTGACGAACCAATGGATCGCTTACGTAATCATACAAAAATATACACCGTCATATGACATCAAGTAAAAAAATTGGCAGGACTATCAATCGTAGAACAGTACCATACATTCGAGTTGACAGTCGCATGCTGTCTTAACCCGCAGCGTGAAGGTTTTAACTACATGCCTATAAATGTGCAAAACGAAAGGAAGCAAATGAGTTCGCATTTTGCCGTGAAAAGAGCCCACCGCACCTGTGTGTCTTAGTACTGACTTGTACCCGTCATGGGATATACACTTGTGCTCACGCCACCACAAGTGAGTTTCATGACGATATACATGGTTCCATCCACGCATCCTGTACCCGGGTGCGTACGTGCAGTGCACGTATTTAAGAGGTCCAAAACGCGTTAGTCGACACTGACCAACTTTACACAGATTAAAATAAACGTTTGTTGCACGACATGTGATTTTATAAACAGAGATTGACCCATAGTCCAAGGACTGCGTGCAAACTATAGAAACTACGTACATGTTCAAGCACTAGTGGATAGCTGATTGCTAACTTGGCGTTTAGTTAGTGGTTATGTGGTGAGTTAACGGTTGAAGCTCAGAAATAACAGACGAATCATTTGTGATGTGTTTAACTCTGTATGCAACATTATCCAAAGAGGAAAAGTGTATTTGGAGCCAAACCCTAGATTTGTTGGCGTTACTGAAACGCAAGACGGGTGTGGGATCGATTATTTGCACGAAGTTGTGAGGAAGCCTACAGTACACGGACTCTGCACGAGAAAACTGTTTTGTCTGGTGCTTGTAGCTAAAAGTCTATTGTGATTTGGTCGGGCTAATTAATAAGAAAAAGACGAAATCAGGCGAAGTAGGGATGTAGACTGTCGCGTGCTGAGCCATCGAATCGAGGAAACCACAACATAAGTACTTCGAGTGGGTACTAAGCAATCTTAATTTATTAGAAACAGCTCTTTTTTTTTTACAAGCGTTGTTGGGCGACAGGCGTTCTTGACTAGCCAGTTCGTTGCTACGTTCCTCAACCTCGCCTCAAGCAGTTTAGTAGTTTGAATCTGATGCTCATTTAACCACCAACTGATCGCCGTTTTTGATCAGTTGGTGTCGACCGACCACAGTTCCGTCAGCAGCAGCTTGTGTGTGAACTCTGGGTTGGCTGAACCTTCTCCAGTCAGGAAACCGCTCCAGTCTAGTCTCAAAGGAGGTGAAGCATAAGCAAATGCTGATGGGGCACATCTGAAGATCTCTGTTCCAAAGTTCTCCTTAATTATTTGTTCGATTGGGTGTTAACCGAAGCATGCGTTGCTGAGATTTTCTGTGATGCAGACAATGGATGGCGGCATCATCCGCGATAACATGTTACAAGTAGGATGATTTCGAAAACCGCCAGCGATTAATTGTAGGAACGGAGTGGAAGAGCGAACGGAACTGTGGATCTCCGGCATTCGCTAAGTATAGGTAACTCCGTCTACGGTAACGATGATTGAATGACCCTCTAGATGAGTATCAATCCAGTTTTGGATCGAGTCTGTACATAGATAATTTAGCTAGTAAAGCTGCATGCTGAAATCGATTGAAGGCTACAGCATGTTGAGAGAGAAAGTTCGTGTATGTGAAGATGCCTTTGACGGTTGACCGCACATCAGAAACGCAAGGACGTTCCAGTCAAGTGGGCATGGTTTTCATGATTTGTGACACATTAATTCAGCAGTTTCTAGGATTTTGTAGTCCGGTTGGTTGTGGCAACTTAGTCTCCTGTAGCAGAAGTTGAAGTGAACATTTTTCATGTATTGATTTGATATTGGATCGTTAACAAGTCCCGTGTTCACTAAGGCCAATCTTTTCCAACAGCGAGTAAAGACCTCGTCTTACCAAAGCGTCTGTAATTAAATGGCCATTTTGAAACCGTATGAATCATGCTTTTAGACATTCAGGTTCACTAGTAACAGTCATGTGTCAGACATCTTGTATGTCGCCTTTGAAATACTTCTTTGACCTCACTCATACATGTGTGTATATTTTTGTACTGGATGGAACTTTTTGTCTGGTCACAGTGAAACAGTATCTCAAAGACCCGTCACGAATCAGCATACGTGTGAACAAGTTCAACATACCATCATTCAAATTTCTGGTCTTACTAACTTCACTGTTTTTGACGATTATCAATGCTTATTCTCAATATTTCCGTCCTGCATAGAGCATGAAAGCTGGTGGACACGTTCTTTATTGGATGACTCGGATGCCTCGGTTCAAGGCTCTGGCTTCCTATCGTTTCAAAACCACCTTGGCATGTATTCGTTTAAAGCTTCTTCTAGATAAGCGACCAATGGTAGGTGCAGGCTGTTTGTATTTACTCATGATATCTAAACTATTACCTGATTTCTGTTGATCTTCCAGGTATACATTCCCCGTGTTGTCCTGATAGTAACTGAAATCTGCCGTGTGCGACACCACGTGGTTAGGGGCTGGGTGGCGGTGGCATAATTAATCGTTCGCTAAGTAGAACAAGTGCCAACTATTCCATTGCACATAAGTGGACATGCAAACAATCATCTACTCATTTAAAAAGTTACATGTAGAATGCTGTAAGGAACGCATGTTGCTAAAGGGCACGAGACTAAAAATGGCACCCGAAACGGACGCAGAAATAGGTCTACGGAAACACTGACTCTAGCTTTCTAGCTTTCTAGAATTTGATTTGAAGTGAGTCGACTCGTTTATCACGAGTGGCTAAATCTTTTACTAAAACGTTCGTAAACACTAAACGCAATTGTCAATTATTTTAGGTGTTCTCAAAATACATTCACCCGTTGATTTGTTCTGCGCCTAATATGACCGTAGCCACTCGATTTCGACCGATATGCCATTTGGATCTGATTCGACCCAAGTTCAGCCTTTTAAGGTTTGTGGGTTGGTATTCTACTGGATCGCTACAATGTTGTCAGTAACAAATGAAGTTTGTTGTTCACTTCAAACGTTGTCGTGTATATTTCGTTTTCATCGCTTGTGTTGTGACTGATATATGCACAACATTCCAGCCAACCTGACCCTATTTTTGCTTTGTTTTTGGTTTCGTTGAGGTCGCTTCGTCCAGTACACGTGTCAGTATCACCTCTGATTCGGCGCAAACACGTGATTAGCTATCTTATGTTAAGCTTGTATAATAAATCGCGGATCAATGTGCACCGTTTTTAGTCATTTCCGTTATCTGTTTTCTGATTGGCCGAATCGCGTGCGACCAAATTCCTGTCATCGTTGCTTGACCTCCTTGTCGTTTTTTCGATGCCGTTCATTTTGCTTGGAGGGTTTCCTAGAGGTTATTAAGCTGTAATAATCGATGAGCTCAATAATTTTCATGTCATTCATTTCTGGATTCCAGCGTCTTCGAAAATCACTTGCACCATCTATAGGTGTCTTATTTCCTTTGCAAATCAAACTGATCGGCCGCCTACGAGACTTTTTCAAACGCACTATTGGTCATCATCTTCATTTAACCTCACTGCTTACTCCCACTTTTTTGCCTTGAGGATTGTCATTGATGGTGTCTCGCTAATGCAAACTCGAGATAATAGTGTTTCTATTGGTATCAAATATTTCACTGCACCTAGTGATCGTGATCACGCTAAAGACATTGCTTTAAATTGTCTACCGCCCGAAACAGTTCCACCTTGTTCGTTCATTTACTAACTCGTCTATGTGGGATCCGCTTTCATCAGGGCTTTAGAGACTAACGGGGACCGATACGTGCGATCATCGAGGCACGATGTCTCGCGGGCACACATACATTCCAAAGGTGCTCACGATGGTCTACTCAACTGGAGATCTCATTTCGCGAAGTTTGCAACTGCACGGCAGGCGGTTTGAAAGTGACCGATTTCACAGGCTGTATATTGGGCAGTGTTGTCACAGTGGATGGTTGACAGTGCAAGGTGATCGCCTATATCGAGACGTTTTGGTTAGGAAAAGTTCTCAGCAGCACAGGCCTGGTGAAGGTAGCAGATGCATTTGACGGATATTGTCATTATAACGTCATGATCGACTTGTGTGCTCATTCTGTGTATTATGAAAATTGAGGCTTGTTTGGTTATTCGGTTTGAGGGACCGTGGCGCATCGAGCGCGATGGAGACAGTATAGCAACGGGGAGTATTTCGACTATCAAAACGGTGATGACATGATGAGCCACCTGCATTTTTATGGTTATCTCTATTCGATTCCATTATTCTTCCGCATAACTTCTTTAAAAATGTTGCCGAACGTTTGTTTTGTCATAGTGGGGAACTTGGCTTACGGAGTTCAACGTACGATCAGTGATAATGATACGTACTTTATTGTTGTTGCGATCTGTAAGAGAAAAGGGAAGAAAGAGAACCACGCGCACTATCTTGGTCACGCAAGGAATTCGGCACCAGGATACGTCGTGAGACTAAGAACACAACCCTTAAAGCCTTGACCCTCGTGTAAAGTACGATGGTCTCCAAACAGGTTTTATTTAGTGCTGTGTTCGAAGATGAAGTACGGACGCACAACCGCTACATTTGTAAGATTTTCTCACCTAGGTTCTAGGTCACCTGGCAGACCAATCAGGTGCGCTCTACAGAATTAAGCGTAAAATAAAATGACGCCCATTTCAATTGGCAAAACAGTGATTTTTAAAAAAATTAAACGTAATTCTCGGAACATTGACCGTTTCTTTGGAAATTTTGTGTGTGCAGATGTTTTTTTGTTATGTAAGGAAATTGTTACGAGTGCGGTAGGTTAATTCACTACAACGAGACTAGGTGTCATTTACTCACCACATCAGTCCGATAGTTCATACTTCAAACTCGTTCGGTTTATGTATAGAGAAGGTGCGTTACCAAGGTCTGAATGGTTGCAGTAGTCCAAATATTTTATAATGCCTCAATCCAAAGAACAACGTAGCTGCCGGGAACCAGTCAGCGTGAATTTCTTGGACGCTACTACACTTAGTCGGGGATTTAGTTGATATATAGGTTGATATATGCGATTATTCGTAAGCGAATATAGCTGAGCGTTCACATACGATGATTTACTCTTGTCTAGTGTGAAGTCAATGACGTAGTGGTGTAAACGGTTGCTTCATGAAAGCGTGGCAGGATCTCTATTCTCGGCCGTGGATATACTGACGAGCTGTAACAAGAGCGAAACTCGAGTCTAGTGCTTCTTTTCGAAAGGGGCTGACTGGAATGTCTATGGGAATGCGACAGCTGCGATCAATTGTGAGTGATGTTTAGTTTATATGGGTAACCGTTTACGTGGCGGGGCTAGTGGACAATATATGTTAACGAGACAATTGATCATCCTTGACACTATTCACAGACTCGCAGGTAATATGAAATCAGTGATGCAGTGTTCAACACGGATGTCCCAGGAGAATGTGAACCGGAGTTCAAATTCTGATCGTGACAATGAAGTGCACTATTGGTGAGCCTAAACAAAAACAAAACTCGAGTCTAGTGCTTCTTTTCAAAAAGGGTTGTCTATCTTGATGCGAAGCTCTGATCGGCTGTAAATCGTGTTCAATTTATGGTGCTGCATGTCATCTTGTCTCATATGTATGCCACGCTTGTTTGTGACAGCATGGTGCACACCTCGAAATCGTCGAATCTCTTCTGTTAACTTTGGCTATAGACAATTTCCTTTTATCGCTCTCCGTTCTTGGTTTACGATCTATCATTCCGGTATTTTCTGTACGATGCCTGTTTGCAAGCACCGCTTTTGTGCCTTATTCTAAAAATGTTTCTTATTGGTATATGATTCGTAGTTGCACGGGCTTGTATTGGTTTACTTAATACGCCGTTTCTTCGAAATTGCCCTGTGTTTCCCACTACGGGGCGTTTATTGGGGTACGGTAAACCTGACCCTAAGAACGAGAATCTGAAGTCACATTGGTTCCTGTTTGATGGGTGTTTTGTTCTTTTTGTTTGGACTGCTTTCGCTCTCTCAAACATATACTCTCAATTAAATTTAGTATCTTCCATTGTCTTGCAAACTATAATTACCTCGTCACTTCCTTAGCCGTTTGTGACATTATTGCGTCATCTTTTGCATTAACCAGCTGTTGATTGAATTCGTCTCTGTAAACTGCAGATTTATTCTCTCTTCCATTTCTTCCAATTGATCAGCATTTTTGCACCAGCAGTAATGGTATGTTTACCACTCATATATCGTTGTCGATCTTTCCTGCTTCCTGCGTACTTTGTTCGGAGTTTACACAGCACTTTTCTTTTTTGGTGTCTTGTGTGTTAGCTCTTGGCGAACTGTCGGCGTGGTTCCATCTGTTACGGCTGCCTAGAAACTTGGTTCCTTTGGAAACTTACCGGTGGTGAAAGCTTCTACACGGACGTCAGTTGCGCAAGTGTTTCTGGTTTCTACGACCCATTTGCTGTAAGTTCAAAAACTAGCCTGATTTCTGCAAACACTTGTGTTTAACTTCCCTCAAGAACCTCACGAATATTTCGGCGTATTAATGGGTCCACAGGCTTAAAATATATCGCTGGAACGGTCGACTTATACGCTGCTTACACAATTGTTATGGAATGCTGTTCACTAGATGGGAATTTCAGAAGCGGCGTTTACAATAATCTACTCTAATGTTATTGTGTACAAGCCTACTGCACTGGTAAGATCGACGTGTCAGCTTCACACACAAATACGGATGCGCTGTACCCCATCTTTATCATCCGCAATCTTTACCTGTAGTCTTTAGCATAGTGTGCCATTTGAATAGCAACAGAATTGTTCTAGTTTTTCTTCCATCCATTTTCTCTTCATTGGAAGCTGTTTTAATAGAACTGTTATCCGTAACCTTCCTTTCTAGGTCTCATGTCACCAGTTGAAAGTTGAATAACAGGTTCTGATTTCTTAAAACCAACTTGTTGAATAAAGGATTAGCTGAATGTCGAAAAAATTGTTTGTGTGCATACAGGTAAGGATCATCAGCCAGAGGTCAACTCTTCGATGGGAACCGGAATTCGACCTTTGCACAGTTGAAAGCGATTGAGATGATTTGGGAAAGCTGATTGCTTAGCTAATCTCGGGCCAGCGTTATCCAATTGAGCATACTTACGTTTTCCTTACTGTTCCGCCAATTGATGATCAGTTTAAACAAGTGGAACATCGTGTTTTGGTTGTCTTGATGGCCTGTTCCTTGTGTTTGTTTGATCTTATGGTTACCAACCGAATATTTCTATGACTCGACATTCATGTCGGTAGCTATAGTTTGTTAACTGTACCGCCGTTGTTTATATCTAACTTGTCGGCTGCGTCATCTCACTCAGACATCTAACTCATTTGCATCTCAGCATCTGGGACCATTCTGATTACTGTAATTAAAACATTGAGTTCCCTTGATCCAGTTCACCAATAACGATAGAAGACATACGTCGCGAGATGTTAACATTTCGTTTACTCTCTTCAGTCACGAACGTAAAACATTAGAATATATAGGACATGCGGATAGCAATAGAAACAATCAACGATTGGTTTACATGAAACAAGGACTGTTATCAGTTCCAGGGCAGACAAACTGCGTGAGTCAACAGTTTATGCACACACAGGACCGGACGGCGAGTATTGATTAACATTGCCTCGGAGAAAGCAAGCAATTTCGGATTCCGATTACGCAACAATACTTGAAACGAGTTGGCGGGGTCAACAACGTGACCTGTTTCCATGATGTGCTTTGCAATGGATGAGGTCGGATTTCGTCTCACTCGCTCTGTTGCCATTGCCTGTTGCGTCATGGCGCGCACCAACCACTTAGGCATATGTTCAGCCATTCTTTGTCGTAGGCACCGCTACAGACGTCACCGCAACTGCAAGTGAACTGATAGATTACATGTGAGACAGAACATTTCGGTAGGTCACGATTATGAATAAGCTGAGCGACACTCCTAGTTGTGAGTAGCAACCGCAATTCAGCCGCAGGGTATGTACGAGTTAGAGCAGACTGTAATTTTTGACTTACGTCAGTTGTGATATGATCGCCTTTGAAAGGTAGGTTCAAAAAGACCTGCTTCTTAGGGACCGTACTCACGGCAGTCTTGATCAGTCTTTTCTGGCTGTGAATATCGATGAACTTCTCAGGATAGCCGTTTGCGAGCAGCACCTTCTTTAATCTCTCCTCCTCTCCTTGCAAGCAGTCATCGGTGCAGATCTCCCGGGCTCTATGAAACAGGGTTCGCACCAGACCTCGTTTGGTGCAAATACTGACCGCTCCAAGTGGCCTTGCGGTGCACTGAGCGTTGTAGTGAGCCATCCTGTCTCTAGTGAGTGAAATGTCTAGAAAAGATAAACTATTGTTTGTTTCCTCTTCATGAGAAACCGAAAGATTAAGGATGAACAGAATTAAAAAGGTTTAAAAGTGAAACAAATGAATATTAGTGGTAAAAATCAAAATATCATCTACATATCGCTTATAGAGGCTGGCACCATCTATAGCATCAGACAATTTCAATTACTGTAATTAGTCAAACAATGAACCAGCGAAAATCAGCTTGTTTGCTGCTTCACCTTCTTACGCCAACGCACGTTGAATTAATCCTGTAGACCCACGTAATCATTTATTACATTTTAGGGTGACTGTCTCATTTTGTCCGCTTGATTGAAAACTTGCTGTGCGACGTGAATGTATCGCACTTGGGGCTTTACTATTCAAGAACTGTCCGATTTTTCTCTGTTTCATGAACGGTTCTTTTGTTTGACTGTTTGAGTCCTGTACCCTTACGAATCATGTGTGGTGTGTGACCTAAACAACTTCTGATTATCATGAAATCTGTCTATCATGGTCTACTGAGCTCCATCGGATTGGCGCGGTTCCTTGCTTAAACGAAGGTTCTTTTAGGTAGTAGAAAGCTCTGATACAAGATGGTCAAAAATTGTAATGGGAATGCTAGTTTAAGGTGGAGACAAAAGACGCTAATAGACCTGAGATTGGACTCAACATGTGCCTGCTAACCAACATGATCTTTCAAATTAGGAATCTTTGCTCCATGTAACTATTGTGATACTAGTTATGTGAGTCCTCAAGTCTGCCTTCTGTTCTTTAGAATGCTATCAAGAGTTTTCAAGAACTTATAGCTCTTCTACTCAAACTATCCTCCTATTAGTGGTGCAATCGTTTAATTCAGTTTTAAAGCTTTCGATGCACGTTTGTTAGATTGTGAGTTTTTCTCTGCTATGCGAATGCATTTGGCGACTGTCGACATTGTTTTTTGACGGTTTATTCGCTCAAAGTCCAGCACTGTGTGTGTTTATTCAACAGACAATGGTAGGAGTAGTTTCACCCCGTAAAATCCGATGACTTATTCTGGAACAGTCTGAATATCCACCTTTCAACTGTACTGTTAATCTAGCTAAGTCGGCTGGCTGAATTAGCAACCGATAGAACGGGCTGTTTTTGACTACTATACATCTCCGTAGCACTCATGTCATGTGATTGCTCCCTCTACAGTAATTCAGACGCACTCGCCACGCTTCTCAAATAGTTTTATTGACCCATGGGTATCTGTATTCAATGATCAGCTGGTCGTTCGATGGTATGCCTTTTAAACTTGGCAAAAACCCGATTTACCACTTCATCTGGTTTTTTTTATGTGGTTGTTTTCACGTTTCAGCGAAGATGGAGCGGCCCCATTCTAGCCAGCTTAGGTATACCGCACGAAATTCTTCCCGAAGTGCGTCCTTCTAGGTGAGTATTCGTCTGGTACTATTTCCCGTTTATGTTCATCATAATCAAAGATGACAAAGCCCGACTACGATCTCAAATAGTTTTATGGTTGAAACCGGTTGACTCGTTCCTCTTCGGTCTTTACTGGTTACAGCACACAATTTTTTTAAGGTTTTGTTAACGTGGTGTTCGCACTACTTGGACACAGAGGCGTCTGGATTGATTATGAAGACCGTAGATTCATTTTCTAAGCCTATATGATGCACTATAGACTCAGTAAATGTTTTCCAGTCGGTCCTCTACAAGTTGTGGTTGGTCTATACGGTCGATTTGACATTTTCTGCCAGTGAGCTGCTACCGAGTCTTCACCCTTAAAATTATTGACTTTACAACATCATCTTCGTTAATTTCTATTACGTTTGCCTATTTCGCCTCGTACATTTCTACTTATTTACTATTGCTGTCAGCATCAACGGTAACCCGAACCATCGTATTTGTGAATATAGCTGAAAAGTGTGTACGTGTGTGCTGTTGTGTGCCAGTGCGTCAACTTTCGTGGAACCTGTTCTAGATGAATTCGACGTTAAGTTCTAACTGATAATGCCGTTCGTCCTGATCTTCCCACTTATTTCTTCTCTGCTACTACTATTTACAGTTTTCCTGTCATCCTCACGGACTTCATTGCGACGAAAACTGATATCCAATGTGGTCTGTAGCTGTTAATAATCTCGGTGTGTGACAATTTGCACGGATTTAGTTGGTTTTCATCTGCCTCACATGCCTTAGCCGACGTAAATGTTTGTAGTTAAGCTGACCGAACCTACTCGGCATTTCCTATCTTTATCGATCTGTACAGTCGCATGAATAAGGAGCGAAACAGAGTTCGTTTGGCATAACGTTTCACAAATGACTACGAACTGTCTTGAACGCCGTTGTTGACTAACTATTTTGTCACATCCCGTCAATCCAGATGGCTGTTTTGAACTCGACTCTTTCACGGTCTGACATGTCATCTTTAATCACTTACGGATTTTAGACAGTTTGTTCCTTTCAAAAGTTTAAACGAAACAGTTAAAATACAACTGATAGATACAAACATTTCATATTGACTCTTCAATGTCAAATTTACAATAACTTGTCATCAATTATGCACAGTTGTAAGAGAATTTGAAGATGCCGCTCCTGTGTGACCTTCTATTTAAGTGACATTGTCCACTGTGTCTATTTACTGAAACTTCGTTTGGTCCTCTAATATTGATAGCATTTTCTGTGCATACTAGTCTCTATCTAAAATGACTGCCCTAGAGTCTTTATCTGGCTTAAGTATTACCGCATTTTTTGATTTAAGTTCTCTTAATGATTGTAGGTGTTGCTTTGTGACAGCACACTGGCCGTTGATCGGAGTCATGATAAACCCATTAGCTATATCAGTGAGTTTGGTTTTAAGCCAGCTCAGGTTAGTGATTACCTAAGATGGTCTAAAGCCGAACAAGGCAACAGATAACTAGTGCAGCGCCTAAATAGTTGTCATCCCAATCTGAAGGTAACGTGTGAATTTGAGACTGATAATTGTCTGCCGTTTCTAGACATACTCATAAGTCGCCGGGAAGATGGCTCTATCAAAAGAGCTGTTTATAGGAAATCCACGTGGTCCGGTCAATACCTCAACTTTAGTAGTTTCACACCGGTCCATCAAAAGCGCGCACTAGTGAATACACTATTCACACGCGCAAGACGAATCTATACACAGAACAGACCAAAACCGCCGTCCAACCTGGTGGTCACTGTGAGAAAGATTTATATAGAATTGCCTTTTGAAGGTGATTACAGTATATATCAAACAACGCAAAGACTAATGAATTCGATTAAACGAACATTTAACGCAGCCGAACTTTGTGTACTAGCTCGAACCCAGAAACTGCCTGTGCCTTCAATCAAGGGAGATCAGCCTGTCGGTGCCACCTCACATTGTGTCTACCAATTTACATGTAACTGCAAAGAAAGTTACGTAGACAAAACCGAGAGGCGCTCCAGAATGAAGTGACATTTGTCTTAATGGGCGCAGAACTCCTTACTACCGAAGAACGCAACCAGTTTCTGCAGTCGTAAGACACGTCCTGACCACTGGTCACGTCATCGATCCCGGCTTGTGCATTCAGAATCTATTACGTCATCCCAATCCAAGATTCTTGCGGTTTGCTGAGGCTGTCGCAATCAATCGACTGTGGGTTCAGAAACAATTGTTCGTGAGCTTGACCCTACCCTGGACTTAGTGACCTTTCCTAACCCACGACTGACTATCCGTCCCATCCCCCTAACTGTTCGATATAAAAAACCGTTTCATGTTATTGTAAATTTGGTACTGATGAGTCAATACGAAATGCTTGCATCTACCAGTTTTCGTGTTCTAACGGTTTTGTTCAATTTTGAAACTTGTTTTGTTTCTTGAGCTCAGTGACCATCATTTTGCAAATTAAATGGCGTATATTACTAACGGCTTCAATGCTGGCTTGTCAGAATAACATTCGATCCGGTGTTCGACTATCCTTCGCGTACTTATTCATTTAGCAGAATTTAGACTCTCGTCTGGGGATTGGTGGAACGGTTTTTCTGCGGCGTTTGTCGATGTAACCCTTCACTACTCAATATCAAAAACGTGAATGCTAATTGGGAGAGGTTGTTTTGGTCAGGTTGCTCCGGATTTTCGAATGCTAAACGTGTTTTTTCACGCTGTGTTACTTCCGTGTCCTACAAACGTAATTGCTTAGCGGATTGTGGCGTACGCACGTATTCGCAAATTTATCGTGTTCCTTTGAGTATACCTGTTTTAGTCTGGAGTAAAAGGCATTTGTTGATCTGATTACACATTTCACTACTGCCCTTGCATACACAATATCCAAATGTTTCACCTTTCCGCCTAGTCACTTCTTCGGCTACATTCGCCACGGACCACTAAAGCTCTCGAATTCCACGAATCCAATCCCCGTGACCGCTCTTATCGGTGATGCCCAGGCAGCCACTTTGGCCGAGAACTGTCTGAGTCCTGGGCAAGCCAAGCTAACTCTTGGAACTGGTAGTTTTTTAAATCTGAGCACCGGAAGTAGTGCACGGGCATTGATGAACGGTAAGCACATGAGCTGAAGTGGCTCCAACTACTTCGTCACTCACTTTTTATTTTCGATCTGGCGCTCATATTCCTTGTATCTAATAACTGGAATTGGATTGTGGTTCTTCATCTGTTAACAGGTCAAGTATAGAAGCGATGCCCCCGAGCAGAACTCTGAACCCGTCGTTTATTTCACTCGGCAATCATTTAAAGCGCAACGCCCGGCCTTTTATTCACTGTTGTGATAGGAGTTGCTGATCTCCGTTTGTTT
>LOND01020088.1:0-12790 GCA_014220965.1 Paragonimus kellicotti
AAGGAAAACTTGGTGATAATTCGGGTAGGGCGTTAATGATCTGCACCCCTGACACTTTACAAGCTGAGCTAGATTTTCTACAAGAAGTGTTCATGCAGAATGGCTACCCAATGCGTTTCATTCAGAAGGCGATGCAGGCGGTAGAGTCAATAACCTAAGCCACCTTCTGTGAATGAAAACTTGGCCGAAGTTATCTCAAGAAAGCTCAGAAAGTCAGTCGAAACAACCTACCCTTGCCGCTCAATTGTGCGTGAGTTTCCGTTCAACACCCGTTATCATGTCACAACTCAAAGACAAACTTCCTTGTTCTACAACCAGCTGTTGTGTGTACTCATTTGTTTGCTCGTGTCGAGCATCATACATTGGTCGTACTACAAGGCGATTGTCTGACAGAGTGTGTGAACATCATCCTGCGTGGTTGAATAGTGGTGTGATTAAAACGGTTTCAAGCGCGATTGTTGCTCATTTGACCGACTCTAATCATCCTGCAAGGCCGCAGTTCTAGTCCCGGCAGTGGCAAGGATATGCACTACTGACGAGCTCTAATGAGAGCGAAACTCGAGTCTAGTGCTTCTTTTCGAAAGGGGCCGACTGGAAAGTCTATGGGAATGCGACAGCTGCGATCAATTGTGGGTGATGTTCAACTTGAAATTACTCAAATCCCCGACTACTCATCAGTGAGAAAGATGCCTTTTAGATTGACTACCGGGTGCCGAATAATCGATCAAAAATTGTGAGATTCTGAGTGTTGATCATTGCCGAGGCCATTAGTATCCGATTACGCAAACCTGACCTCTGTGCTCAGAAGACGTTCGTGCAGGACACACTCTCCCCTGGCCCACAATCAATCAAGCCCACGATTTGGAACAGTGATTGCGCAATTGATAACAACCTCTACTGGTTGTTTTTCATATTTATTGTGTTCTGATCAGCCTAATGATCAAAGGCCGAAAACAAGTCTTGTTTGCTACTTCGTCGTTCTCAGAATTCGTTTTAGTGGAACCAACGTTCCGGTCGTGATTTATTCGTGATGTCTCTCTATTTCACATAACGCGGGAGAGGCACTAGGGAACAATAGACAGGTAAGCCTGACAGAATGAACTAATTTTATTGCGGTGTCGAGGGAATATTCGCCAGAAATACCTAGTCTTATATCCGATGTGGCTGAATGGACCTCGCGTTTCTCACAGATCTCACATGCGAACATTCTTTTCAATGGATGTGTGTGTGTCTATTTTGTGCGTGTGCAAATAAGTGTGTGGTGGTGTTTGTTAGTGTTAGTGTTTCGGTGGTTGTGTGTATGGTCAACCTCTGGTGTCTCCTCATTTGCGGATAAATCTTTCGCCTTTTACTAAAGATTTCCGTGGGGAGGCACAATACAATGAGTCTTGACTCATTTATTTAACTTCGCATCCGGGCAGGGCAGATGAAATTGTACAATATTTATGCAAAATGGCTACCCGGAAAAGTTAATAGACAAAACGTGCAACAGCGGAGTGAAAGAGTTCAGCTGCACCTAGTAGAAAAGAAAACCGTACACGTCGGAATATCTTTCAAGGGCGATACGCTAGCTGAAACTATCAAGCTCAGGCTCACAAGTACAATTAATACAATATATTTATGCCACTAATAACTTGTCCACTTTAAGTCTAATCCGGTTCTGTGCCCACGTCTAGAGAGACAAAGTGCCTTTTCTGCAGCCTCTTTTTGTGCAAGCACATCCATTTATTCCTGTGGAACCAGTTATGTTGACCGCATGACCAGTGACATATCTGAACGAATCCGAGAAATCCTCTCATGTATGCTATCGGGGCAAAGCTAGAGAACTGAAAGTATTGTCCGCCCATGATGCTTTGCTATGGACCGATCGCTGTAATGTCCCATCCTCACGCCTAGTGATGAGTACATCTAAGAAAGCCAAACTGCCATTTGATTCCCTTTCGTGAGACAAGGATAGGTTCGGATGAACAGAGTTAAGCAGATTAAAAATGAATCGAAATGGTCGGTATCCGTAAACATCAAAATATCATCAACATATCGTTTGTACAATACGGTTTTGACAATGTTATCTGAGACTTGCCGTTCAATCATTCCCAGGAAGATATCGGCTAATGTTAGGCTTAACGGATTCCCCAATTGCCACTCGGTCTACTTGTTTATAAGACGGCCCTTCAAAATTGAACCTTCAACATTTTCTGCGACACAGTAAAATGAGATCCTTAAGATATTCAAGTGGAATACCTATATCATAGTTTTGGCTGGAAATAAAATCGCATAAAAACTCAACTGTCTCTCGAAGAGGAACGTTCGTAAAAAGGGAATCAACGTCAATCGAATACATAGTTTGTGAACTCACCGACACGCGTTCTAAGCATATCGCTATAAGTATGATACTGCTATATGTTCATCGATGAATCGATTTAGATAGACGCGCACTTCCATCACCAACACCACATGACACTGAGTTTTAGCTAGGATGCTCTCACTTCTTCGCGGATGTGCTAGGAGGCATCTTTTTGGTGCACCAGCACGCGCGGTTGTGCCGATTGGCTTCATGTGCCTATATTGATTTCAGATATATGGCCGTGCATCATCTACAATATCGTTACGTCAACAATGCCGAATCTACTGGCCTTTAGCGAAGCCATGTTGATCAGAACTCACCAGCCGGCGCTATGTGCACAAAAGTGGTTGAAGCAACCCATAGGGTTGCCTTGGTGGTGATGACGTAACACGTGGTGTGACTGTGTGCGTGTCCATACCCTGTCTATCTCTATTTGTGTGTCATATATAACTCGCATGTTTTACGTTTGCGACTGATGAGAGTAAACGAAATGTTAACATATCGCAACATGTCATCTTTCGACATTGATGAATTTGTAATAGTCAAATGCCTGATTGCTCGGTCGATTAAGCAGGCTGATAAGAGCTGGTCTCCGTATAAATCAGCCTGTGTTCTGTTTAGTTCGTTCTGTAAGGAAAACGAACTGCAATCCAAGGTATCCTGCTCTGATGTGGTCGGTGTGAGTAAGGCTAATTTTGTCCTCAAATGCGAGACGCGTCCCATTAAACAACAGGTAGTTATCAACAGGACGATTCACGCCAACTAGTTCAGTTCTTACTCAATCAAAATAGAATGTGTGAGGCCCCATAAACTGTGCGTCGAATCGTTGTCTACATACAACAGACGGCGTCCGGTTCGTCCACAAAAGTACTGATGGGTGGTTGTCTAGATCAGTGAGAAGCTAGCCAACATAAGGGACCTTATGCTGAGCAATTAATACTGCGACGAGAACGCCAACGAACGGTAACACAGTTTCTACTCGTCTCGTTGAACCATTATCATCCCTAAAATCATACCATCAGACGTTACTGTGTTTGACCGTGGTGAACGACTTTGCTCCCCACTATATCAAGGTCGATTCCTGTTCAGCTAACTTATCAAAAATTGTGTGAACATAGTTGTGAGAAACTTCAGTTCTGTTGGTAGTAAACGTGAGCTGACTACTACTCGGCGTCAAAGTTATTTGCATAAGTTCTTGTACAATTATTATTCTTACAGTACTGTTAAATCGCTCCTGCGATTTAGGATACTTCACTCATTAATGCGTATCCGACAATTTCCAATAACGCTTATTCAGACGATCGGGTTGACGAGGCCATCTTCCAAGTCCAGAAAACGTCAGAAAAGGCGGTCGAAAGTATTGGAATTTATACGGTACTGTTTAATAAAATTACAACAAAGGTACTATCTCACCTTGAATGTGAATCAACCGGGTACACAAATTATCCAGCAAAGGAGTACAAAATGGAGCAACTAAGCACGTGTTCACAAACGGCCACCAGTCAACGGGAAATGACCTCATTAAAACAATCGGGTGCAGATGAAGATGAAAAGCGTATCAAACAACACCAAGAAGGAAGTTTTTACAGACAATGACAGTTATAAAATGTAAGAAAGTAAACCTTTTATGTGCAGTTATGGTACAAAATACGTCATGATTGTTTACTGCACACAATAAAGACAACTAAAGGCAAATTAAGGATCGGCCTTTTACAAACAAACCAAACATACCTCAACGGATTCATCGTTCCGCATCATACCAGACAAAAGACGACAAACGTACCAGACGAACTTCAACAGATCCAACAAGTACCATTCCACTCACGGTTGCTAACAACTGTTGTGACACATATGTTTAGCATTCGTGATGACTAATGCTATCTGAATTTTGTCTTCGGTATCGCTTGAGGTTTTCATGTCCTTGTAGCAGAAGTGTATCAGAAACGCTGGCAGTGGATCGGGGCGTTGGAAAGAGAAAGTGACACGAAACCCAACACACAATCTAGGCAAGAAATGTGTTTTGCTGGTTTGCTCGTTGGAGTTGAGTAAACCTGTAACCAATTTCTGACAGTAGTGAATAGTGGTGGTATTGTTCGTAGTTCGGGTTGATGGTTTTGGTATTGGTTGGTGTTGTAAACCCTCGAAAGAATACGCTGGCTCGTCCTCGAATATAGTAGTGCGCTTGGCAAAAATCGAACTCTCCTTCTTGTAATAATTACCACGGAAAATCTCGGTCCAGAAGACATCACGACTGTCCCCGGTATTTGCTCGCAAGACTTGCCGAAAAACGCGTGGATAAAAACAGCCTTTTTTTGCCTCAAAAACGTGTTCGACAAGGCGAAAAATACAAGGTATTTATATGGTGCATAGTGACCTGAAAATATTATCGAAATATACTAAGTCTATTTCAGCCAATCCTCCGAAACGATCGAAATCACATGAAGTTAGAAGCGGTCAGAATTCGACAGAATAACTGCCTCATAGAATAAATTCTATGAGGGACAAAATGAAACGAACTATTTCCACACGTGTAAGGACGGCTTTTGTGTTTAGATGACAGGGTTTCTGCAGATTGTATCGGTCGCTGGATTACAGATTGTGGAGTAAACAATGCTGGCTTGATTTTCTCCTTATTAACGAAACAGTTAAACAAGAGTAAAACAATGGCACAATGGCCTGCATTCAGAACTCGATCGAGTCTATGTTAACGGGGTTCATTAACCAGGAAATTTATCGTCTAGTTACTTAGATAAGTGACTCTGGACTTATTAATTTCAAACAATATGAACTCCTCACACATCCGGAAAAAGTGACCCAAAAATATTCTCGAATCAGAAAATAGAAGGACAGTTACCGAAAAAAATAGTTAGGTCACTAAGCCACCAATGAGCATAGCGGAATAAAGGTCGGACAGGTAGAAAAATAACCAAGGTTACCTCTCGACCGTTCTGGACAGTTCCGCTCATTCTGATTGGATTGATCGTTTTTATCGAGGGCAGACCACCGTATCCCTTCGGGAGTTTACACAGAAGCTGAGTTTCCAGCAACCAGCAGCGGGATCCAACGAATCCATCAAACCTGCAGCAGAATGGTTAATCGACTCAATATGTGAGTTTTATTTTGATCCTGTAATTGGCACCACGTTCAAGTCTTGGTTCAAAAAGTATGAGGATGTTTTCCAGGTAGAACTGTCAGACGCTGACGATGTTCGGAAGGTGAGGCTGCTGCTCTCTGCACTGGGTATCTCAGAACACGAACGGTACATCAACTTCATCTTGCCGAAGAACCCAAGGGATTTCAGCTTTGACAAAAACCACCCAGACGCTGTCCCAAATCTTTGGCGACCAGTCATCTCTATATAACCTACGCTACCAGGGTCTGAAGCTTGTGAAGTCAGCAGATGATGACTGGGTGACGTACGCTGGAACAGTCAATCGGGAGTGCGAACGTTCAAGCTTCGAACAATGACTGAAGATCAATTCAAATGTCTGGTTTTCGCTTGTGGACTCCAGTCACCAAAAGAAGCAGATATCAGAACACGGATTTTGGCGAAGATAGAACAATGTCCCGAAATCACCCTGCAAGATATCACTGCCGAATGTCCAGCGCCTGGTGAATCTGAAGCATGACACCGCTATGATCGAACAGAGCAGTCACTCAAACGTCCACACAGTGTCTTCAAATGTCCCAGTCAAGGTTGCATCAACGTCGGAACGCGACAACCGAAGGAAACCTCCCACACCGTGTTGGCAATGCGGTGGATGGCATTATGTCCGATATTGTCCATTCAAACAGCATCGATGCACCCACTGCTCCCGGCGGGGCCACAAGTAGTATCATTGCCGTTTTAAGAAGCGCCAGCATCTGCTCAATCAGAACTCCCGCAAGTCCACACAAGCCCCGCTTCTCAAGAGCGCAGGTCGTTCTCGCAGCAAGAAACGACGACCACTGGACGCGCAGGAAGTACGTATCCGTCTCCATCAACGGCAAGTCGGTCAGACTACAGCTCGATACAGCATCCGACATCACATTAATCTCTGATCGCACGTGGCACCTGATTGGTAAACCTACAATCTAGCTTGCTCGGAGCGCTACTGGTGATCGATTGCCCATCATTGGCGAAGTCCACTGCACTGCAGCCCTTAACGGATCATCAATCAGGGGTACCTGCTACGTGACCCGCAACCCTGGCCTGGATCTCCTTGGATTGGATTGGATCGACAAACTGCATCTATTTGACAGACCATTACTCCAAATCTGCAACCGCACTCAAGCTCAGCAGAAGCCCACGATGACTCCAGAAGTCCACTATCAACTCACAAACGCTCTCCAACAGAGACACTCGGATGTGTTCACAGAAGAACTCGGCTGCTGCTGCACCAAAATGAAAGCAATCTTATCCCTTCGTCCTGGAACGAAGCCGGTATTTCGACCCAAGCGTCCAGTACCCTACGCTGCGCTGGCAACTGTTGAGCAAGAACTGGAACGTCTTCAGAAAGCTGGAGTGATTGAACCGGTGAACTATTCAGCATGAGCGGCCCTTATCGTCGTGGTCAAGAAGGCAAATGGAACAATACGACTCTGTGCAGACTACTCTACAGGTCTAAATGACGCTCTCGAGACGCATCAGTATCCCTTGCCGATACCGGAGGATCTCTTCACGAAGCTGAATGGTGGGAAATGTTTCGCGAAGCTCGACCTGGCCGAGGCTTATTTACAATTGCCAGTCGCTTAAGAGTCCAAGGAATTGGTAAGAATTAACACTCACAGAGGTCTTTAGCAATTCAACCGCGTGCCATTCGGCATAAAGACAGCGCCAGCCAACTTCCAACAAGTGATGGATACGATGCTCACGGATATTCCCGGTGCGGCTGCCTACCTGGACGACATTATATTCGTGGGTCACAATGCAGGGATCTGGAGCAGAAGCTGGACCAAACTCTTACTCGTCTGAGTGAATGTGGTTTCCAACTTCGCGCCGACAAATGCAGCTTTGGAATGTCCAGCATCAAATACCTTGGATTCATTGTGGATAAAGATGGCCGACGACCTGACCCAGCCAACGTAGAAGCCATACAGAGGATGCCGCCTCCAACGGATGTGTCAACTCTACGGTCTTTCCTGGGGTTGGTCAGCCAATACAGTTCCGTCGAATCCGAACGCCAATGAACTGCTTGCTCATAAGGATGTCAAGTGGGAGTGGTCAAGAGAATGTCAGCAATCCTTTGATCGCATCAAAGCCCTGTTGACTTCAGACCTCTTGCTTACGCACTACGATCCGACGCTACCACTTGTCGTGGCCGCAGATGCATCCAACTATGGAATCGGTGCTGTGATATTACATACGTTTCCATATGGAAAAGAAAGAGGAAATCGCACATGCAACGAGGTAGGTTACATTCTCTGAGCAAGACTACAGCCATATAGAGGACGGAGGCGATTTTGGACGTAGATTTTTGAGCTCGGAAACTGTACGCTGAAACACTTACGCACTGATGATGTCACCACGCTTGGTGATGAAACGCTTGCAACCTAAATGCGAAGCTCGGGACATACCAATACAAAAACCATCGAGCCGAACTGCGAACAACACCATCACTGTTCATAACGCCAAATACTCTTCGCTGTTGGGAGACCTCTGCATACAGAGGAGCTTACACGCGTGAACAATTATTCTTTCTACACGATTACCTGCGTCGAAACATTCTCCCACTGAGTATCAACTACAGACCACCGCTCAATCATCCACAAGCTTGGGCAATAGCTAGACAAAACGGAAGACTGGATGTTATGTGTGTTAATAACTGATGTCCACAGCCGGTTAAAAAATATGAGAACATCAAGACAACTAGAAGAGAAGACTGCAAATAAATAATAGGCGAACATCAGCTACATAAATTAGAGATAGTAATAGGATAGCGAGTAGCAAGAACCAAGGATAGGAAGAGAATGGCACTCGAAGCAAAACTCTCAAAATTGGCGAAGAAGAATGTCAACACCGGCAACTGCACGTGTATCGGCAACCTATCAAACCATCCACTATCCAACGCGGAACAAGATGTCTTTGTCAAAGGACAAACGAAGAGTACTTGGCAAACTTGGAATACTCAATGAAATCTAACGGCTTGCCAGAACAGTCACAGCACCAAATCCGACAAACCAGCGTCTCAGTTATGACACGCAGCAGGCTGTCCAATAACCTCACCCAGACAAAACTCCACGCTCAAAAACTACACGCTGAAACACTTATGCACTGATGATGTCACTTCCCTTGGCGAAGCGCGGCGAACATACCAATACCAAAATGTAACCAATTCATTTTTGCTCACTTTCTCGATCCATGTATTCAAACTTGTGACTTACGTCTGAACGCCAGAAATCAGTCTCATCTACTCTGTTATTTCAACTGAATACAATCGTAGGTAATCTGCATGACGTAAAATTTATTCCAGCAGAATGCAGTGAATGCCATTTCTTCTGTCATACCTTCCCGACAGGAGGGAATGCATGAAGGCTTGAGTTGCTGAGTCAGTTATGACAAACCTCACTCCTGTTCAAACATCGTTCTCAGATTTCATCTTCATACCGACAGGAGCGAGGTTCACGTAAGTGCATCCTTAGTTGCAGTGTCATCACCTCAACGAAAATGTGTCGGTCGGTTAGCCGTCATATAACTAGGTGTGCGCAACTGCCCACACGTGAACTGTTTTTCACTATCTTCATCGATATGTTGATCTAATTGGCAATTATCCTCTATCTCAACCTCTTCCTATTCCATTCGAAAGACTGCTCAAGTGCGGCAGTAGTATAGTCAGAATTTGTCAGTCTGTTAAGCTATTCTGCCAGCTTCGTAGTCACTTCGACTTGCGTGTGTGTATCTAAGATGCAGCGATTGACTCAACCACCATGTCTAATACACATCCTCCTACGTCGAAATCATGAGTGTATCAAGCCGGGTTGGTGAGCATAAAAGGAAGAACTTGCTTACATTCGAGCCGGTGCGTAGTGCAACGTCCTAAAATGATGTCCAAATCGTCTCACACTTTGTCCATCAGATGAACGCACGAGGACCGATTGACTTAAATAGAAATGCAGCTGTCGCGTGATGGTGTTACATTTCATAAGTCCACAACATTGTGTAAACTTAAGAACCTGAATCCTGTGATGTCTAATACTTTATTATTTTTGCACATAACACTCGAGCCTGTTATCTGGTTCGCCTACTACTACTATTACATTGTACTTTCAAATTTTCAATACGCATTCCGTTTTGACACGATGGTACAGTGTTAGGATATCTAAAATAATCCCGATTCTTCACATAAACACTTCGCACTCCTGAGATCAATCTAGAATCAGACGAACTACCTGATAGCAATCCAATTCTAAATGTTACAATGCATTACTGTTAGATGCTGCAGAACATTATACAATATGAACATTGCTCAGCCGATCGCATCTTCAGCATTTCTATAGAAATGTTGACCAACTCCATTGGACAAGACACTCAAGACCCTGGAACGAAACAATCCAAGGTTAGGGTAGGTTCACAGTGGAACGCGTTGCCCAACTCTGTGATCACGGCCAACATATTATTTGGTCGGCACATGCGCGCGAGGACAGTTTGCACTACAAGTTTCCCAACCGTTATTCTAGCCAAGTCCCACAGGTCAGTAACTTCGTATTTCTGACGGAAGTTTGTTTCTGTGTTTCGGCGTTCGTTGTTGAGAGATTTGCGGTCAGCAGCTTCATGGAATTTACCTATTTAGTTAGTTCTTCTAACAATTGCCACCTACCAACAAAGAGACAGGTAAACAGGAGTGAATATATTTCTCCGTCTTGTAACAATCTAATGAATTATTTGTTGTTGTTTACAATGCATGCATTTGCACGTGTCAGTTTGCAATCAGAACTGTACGGAGTAACTGTAAATTTCTCGCTCACGAACAGGACGGTACAGTCGTGAAACAAATATACCGCTGGATGTTGCTTCAAAAATGTTGTCCAGTACATCCAGGTGAGAAGATCTATATGAATTTGCATAGAGAAAACACGTGAAAATTCACAGCGGTGAAATGCGCGCACGGCCACTCAGACACATGAACGGATATTTTGAGGTTAGCGGTTGATTTTCCTCAAGAGTGGTTAGTAAAGTCACTGGTCATTGCTATGTTCATATTGAACCGTGTATTCATATGACCTGATAAGTATGACGCTTTTTGAGATTATAGCTATAATGTTGCTAATAATTTCACTACTAACTTGATATCAGTAGCCGGAGTGAATGGAGCAGGTATCACAAGAACGCGAATTACTGTAATTTTGTCATTAGTGTCATTGGTGTCCCAAGGTTTGAGGACAAAATAAAATCAGTCGAGTGATTAGAACGCTTTATGTACCATGAGGGTTACTGATTCCGTTTTCAACAAATACGGAATGTTTGACTAAATTTGCATAGGCCCCAAAATTATTCATACAAATATGGTACTCAAGAAAAGGTTAAAGAAATCCGCCACAGTCATTATCACTTGTGAAACATACTTGTTCATTTCAATCCAAGAATTAGGAGTTCGGGTTTGTGTAGAAATCCGAGCTGAGAGAGAAATAACGAAAGAATGCGAGGTTTGTTGAAAATTATCCACAAATTTTGCAGTGAAAAGAAGCAGTAAAACCAACGAATTGTTCACGGGAATGCGACCGCGACAGGAAACGCATCGTGGGATCCGACAAAATATTTAGAATATTTGGAACTAAACTATAAGAAATAACAGGCGAAAGACTGATCCACTGAAGGGCACATAAACCTCAGTAGAACGAATAACCAACTAGTAAGGGATGGAGAGAGAAGTTAGACGCCGGACACAAAACAACATCCTTCGGACCTCAGTGAAAACATCAATAACCCGAAGTGGTCATGTCATGGTTTCACTCAAAGTTACCTCCAATATTCAACAGAAATCAGCTGAGTTGAATGTTCGTTATTTACGTAGAGGGAGCAGCATGCATTAGAATGTTTCTTATATGTGCTTGGATGACATATGAAGTTACCAAACATGATCAATAGTCCATATTCGATGACAACATCCAAATGATTACATATCCCAACCTGGTTAGATTAGTTCTTGGTCAGCTAGGTTACGACGGAAATCCTATCACTGGAGTCTTCACGTTGAAGTTGGCTGATGAAATTGTGAGCCAACAAATCTAACATGTAGACTGAACATCACTCAAGCACTAGACTCGAATTCCGCATTTAGTAAAGATTGTCAACAGCAAATATCCTTGCCACGGCCGGGAACAGATCACCGGCCACGTTGTTCATGAGGCAACCGTGTTGACCACTGCATCATGACCTCACATTAGGCACGACCGAATTATCATATGTGAACGCTCAACCACTTTCGCTTGTGAGTAATGATCAGGTTGCCCGATCGTCTCGAGAGGAGACACAGTTACTGTCTGTTAACTCCAATCGATAACCCCGCGATTAGGACTTCCTAGGCAGGTCGAAATCTCCGATCTCATTAAACCTGCTAGGCGATATTTTAGATTACTGGTGAGTAGTCGAGGATTTGGTTAATTTCAAGTTGAACATCACCCACAATTGATCGCAGCTGTCGCATTCCCATAGACTATCCAGTCGGCCCCTTTCGAAAAGAAGCACTAGACTCGAGTTTATTCCAATCGTGTAGAGTTCTGTCGCTCAATCCAGTGTGTATAGATTTTATTGCATGACTATTACATTCAAATTGTCTGTGTGCGTTCAGGAAGTATAGACTGTTACGCCTGTTAGGAGCATAGAACACATGTTTCATTTCAATGTCCAGATCTTCAAGATCACTTGTGCGCTGGTAGAACTTTAAATCACTCATCAACAGCATTTCTATCGTGTTTATTAGAAAATTACCGAGGAATGCACATTCTGAATGCCACTTGATTCGCCTTTCCATACAAATCATTTCGTAACCATCCAGTATGATGCACGACCAGTACAAAATGATCCAGGATCAGCGTAGAAAGCCCCAGATATACAGTCCAATGCAGGCGGTGAGTGTTTGGCATCTCAAGTGTACAATCGTTCATCACTTACTAAATACAAATGTATTAACTCAAACAGACTCAGCGACTCCTCTGATAAAAGCTGATAGTGTGAGTTTTGGATATAAGACCGATATCAATTTGTTCATTTACGACCTAGCCATTTCAACTTCATTCCTAACCCTCGTGAGGTATTGCTGATTATCTAAATATGACACACCAGTATACATCTCCTCTTTTGTCTAGCGTGATAACATAATCATTCTACTTCAGCCAATCCTCTGAAACGATCGAATTCGACTGAATAACTGCCTCATAGAATAAATTCTATGAGGG
The DNA here is from genome assembly GCA_014220965.1 of Paragonimus kellicotti. Classification (NCBI taxonomy): domain Eukaryota; kingdom Metazoa; phylum Platyhelminthes; class Trematoda; order Plagiorchiida; family Troglotrematidae; genus Paragonimus; species Paragonimus kellicotti. The sequence continues at coordinate 12,719 of LOND01020088.1, forward strand.
GCAAAATGAAACGAACTATTTCCACACGTGTAAGGACGGCTTTTGTGTTTAGATGACAGCGGTTTCTACAGA